>RCUC01097688.1:0-11686 GCA_003697995.1 Taxidea taxus jeffersonii | reverse complement strand
GAGGCTGCCCCTGGCTATTTCCAGGGCGCCTACTCTGAAGCCCTGGGCCCTGTGGGGGACAGTGCCAGGCTTCAGATGCTCTGTTCATTTTATTTGCTTTGTCTGCCTTCCCTGGAGCAGCCCCCCAACCCACCATTCAGGATTCAGATTCCAGGCAAATATCCCTAATTTATAAACCAGCCAATGAGCAACCTTAATTCTGTCTTCATTCCCCCTGGCCATGTCATGGAGCATATTCCCAGAGATTAGGAAAGAGGACATTTTGGGGGGGGGGCATTTGTCTGCTTCTCATAGGAAGGCCACAAAAATAGGCCTTCAGGTGGACTGCTGACCCCTTTGCTCCAGGAGCCTGCTTGACTGTCAGAAACCACAGTTCACACGGGCACCCCAGGGGGATGCCAAGCTACAGAACAAACACGTACATCTTCCCAGCGGGACCGTTTTGCTCAGAAACAGGGGAAGAAAAGCATTATTTTTATCTTAAGATAAACATAGATAACGTTATTGGAATGCTAAATATATGTGAATTTTCAAGATAAAATAATAAGCTTTACAGAAGTAGCATGCTTTCATAGCGGGCTGCTCTGGGCTATTCCTTCTTTACTTCCTTCTTTAAGAATATATGTCTTCTCGGGATGCCTGGGTGGCTCAGTCAGTTAAGTGTCTGCCTTTGGCTCAGGTCATGATCCCGGGGGTCCTGGGTTCGAGCCCTGTGTCGAGCTCCATGCTCTGCAGGGAGCCTGCTTCTCCCTCTACCTGCTGCTCCCCCTGCTCGGGCTCTCTCTCTCTCTGACAAATAAATAAATCTTAAAAAATATAAAAAATAAGTGACAAAAAGAATATATGTCTCCTTATGGTATAGACTTATCTAATCACTATGTTGTACACCTCAAATTAACATAATGTCTTACATCAGCCACACTCCAATAAACAGACAGATAAAAATGAAGGGTAAATGGAAGGGTTAATCAGAATGAAAAGATTATTGTAACAACAGCAACAAAAGAATATATGTCTCCTACTTCTCTGCCTTTAGGTATATTTCTGGTAAGGAAAAGAAAATGTCTAAGAAAAACCAACTCTAAGTAAAAGTACTCATCTGGGGGGGCGCCTGGGTGACTCAGTGGGTTAAAGCCTCTGTCTTCGGCTCGGGTCATGGTCTCAGGGTCCTGGGATCGAGCTCCGCATCGGGCTCTCTGCTCAGCGGGGAACCTGCTTCCTCTTCTCTCTGCCTGCCTCTCTGCCTACTTGTGATCTCTGTCTGTCAAATAAATAAATAAAATATTAAAAATAAAATAAAATAAAAGTACTCATCTGGGTATGGAACAGGGTATCAGGGCCAGGAGGGACTTCGGGATGCTTCTGGGCTAACTGTGCTGGATTTACCCCAGGCCTCACAGCCAGTCAAGGGGGCAGGAATGGGCCTGGGCTATAGACCCCTTCCCCAGTCCCCATTGGCCCAGGTCAGTCCCCCCACCCCCCCACCCCCACTGCAACACCACCAGCCTTAAAAGCTTGGGCTGCCCTAGGGCTCCTAGCTCCTCTTCCCTTCCTACAGCATCACACACAGTTTCCTCTGATTTTCCAGCAGCCCAGTGGGTCTGCAGGCCTGGGCACCTGGGAGACAGGAAGCGATGGCATGTGGACCAAGACAGATGCACCGAAGGCTGGCGAGGCTGGGTAATACAGAGGTCAGGGTCCGGTTGACCTTCCCTTCCAGCAGGACCCCGCGCTCCTGCCGCAGGGAAGGCGGGATGGGATGGCCTCTGCTCACCTGCTCTTTCTTTTTTTTATTTTTTTATTTTTTTATTTTTTATTTTTTATTATTTAAGCTTTATTTAAACATATAATATAACCCCACCACCCTCTCCCAACCCCTTTCCCCCCCACCCCCCTCTCACCTGCTCTTTCTAATGTCCGCCAGCTCTCCCGATGTCTCAGGGTCACATCTGCTGCTGCAGTGTGTCCACGTCCAAGGCTACCTGACTTTTCTCCAGGAACTGTTGCTGCAAACTGGATGTTTTCTCAGTCGGGGAGGCAATAGAGAGGGGTGAGGGCTCTGGGGCCAGCACCGCCTCTTCCTACTTGTGCAACCTGGTGTCTTAGGTTCAACTCCCTAGAAACAGAGCCTGAGAGTCTGGTGAAAGTGATTTATTGAGAGCATGGTCAGGGGATAAGTGAAAGAGGGGGGCGGGGTAAGGCAAGAGGGGAGCTGGGCCCCAATGCTGTTTTGGCCGGGGTTGAGGGGTTGAGGCCAGTCTAGCACGGCCCACTAGCGGGTTGCTTGGAGCAAAGTCTGCACCGCAGAGCTGACCCCACCTTTCAGGGAGTTGGTCACTGGGTGTGGCAGGATGTGGGGGCACAGCTTAGCCTTTTGCACCAGGAAGTCCCTTAGCTGGGGGCAGTTCTCTAGACAGGGGAGCGAGCTGGAAGCTGCCCACCCTCACCACCCAGGAATGGAGGCAGCCGTCCTGAGTGAGGGAAACAGCAGGGCCAATGGTGTCTGCTGCACTTGCAGAAACTTCTTCATTCTTTGGGGCTCAGCTTGCTCTTGAAACTCGCTTGTGAAAACCAGGATGGACATAATAATACACCTCTTGCCTTGGGCGGGGGTGATGGACTCCTCAGTACCACAGCTGGAAAGCACTCAGAAATTGTCCTTGTTTTTTATTTGCTAGGATCCTCTGCTCACTGGGAATTATACACAGAAATCTGAATTGGGTTATGCTTCTGAAGTGTCACTCTTCTGTGTGCGTCATCGTAGCTCACTTTAAGTGTCCCAGAGACAAAGAGACTCTAGACAAGAGATGAGAAAACCAGGAAGGAGGAAAGGAACCCCATCCAGGGTTGTACCTCCCAACCCATCGCTGTTTCCTCCCATGTTTGCCCCTTCTCTGTAGGTGAGGCCTCTTGGGTGAACATGGGCCCCTGTGTGGTCTACAACTGAGCTCTAACCATGTGAGTACAAGGTGTCCTTTGTCCCACCTTTCGCTCCAGGTGGCCTCCTGCAGAATTAAGAGACTGTGGAAGGGCACAGGATTTTCAGACCCTGCCCTCTGCCACATTCCGGGTCCTCTGTACCATCACAACTCTGTTCTCTCGCTCTCAGCCTCTGGGACATTCCTCCCCTACCCCCCCGGTACTCCTCACACTGCCCCAGAGTCCTTTCCACCGCAAAGGAGAATGAGCTCAAACCCCTGGCAGGGACATGGGAGGTGTGGCCAGAAGCAGGAACCACTGCCAAGACAAAATTTCTCTTTCCACTTTACAGATTTTTGGGAAAAGATGCAAGTTATGTAACACTGAACAGCGTGATTCTGGAACTTTTGTGAGAGCTTGCAAGAGTTAAAAACTTTTAAGATTCTGGAAATCCAGGGGCAATGGGGGAGCTCAGTCAGCTGAACATCTGACTCTTGGTTTCAGCTCAGGTCATGATCTCAGGGTTGTGAGATTGAGCCCTGAGTCCGGCTCTGTGCTCAGCACAAAGTCTGCTTGAGATTCTCTCTCCCCCTGCTCGCTCTCTTTCTCTCTTGCAAATAAATTAACAAATCTTTTTTTTATACTTTTTTTTATTATGTTATGGTAGTCACCATACAGTGCATCATTAGTTTTTGATGTAGTGTTCCATGATGCGTGGTTTGCTTATAATACCCAGTGCTCCATGCAATCCATGCCCTCCTGAATACCCACCACTGGGCTCACCCGTTCCCTCACCCCCCTCCCTTCTAAAACCCTCAGTTTGTTTCCTGGAGTCCATAGTCTTTCATGGTTCTTCTCTCCCTCTGAATCCCCCCTGCTTCATTTTTCCCTTCCTTTTCCTAATGTCTTCCATGCTATTCCTTATGTTCTACATATAAGTGAAACCATATGATAATTGTCTTTCTCTGCATGACTTATTTCACTCAGCATAATTCCCTCCAGTTCCATCCATGTTGATGCTAATGGTGGGTATTCATCCTTTCTTATGGCTTAGTAATATTCCATTGTATATATGGACCACATCTTTTTTATCCATTCATCTGTTGAAGAGCATCTCAGCTCCTTCCAGTCTGGCGATTGTGGTCATTGCTGCTATGAACATTGGGGTGCAGGTGCCCCTTCTTCTCACTGCATCTTTATCTTTGAGGTAAATACCCAGTAGTGCAATTGCTGGGTCATAGGGGAGCTCTATGTTTAACTTTTTGAGGAATCTCCACACTGTTTTCCAAAGTGGCTGCACCAACTTGCATTCCCACCAACAGTGTAAGAGGGTTCCCCTTTCTCTTCATCCTCTCCAACATTTGTTTCCTGTCTTGTTAATTTTGGCCATTCTAACTAGTGTAAAGTGGTATCTCAATGTGATTTTGATTTGTATCTCCCTGATGGCTAATAATGTTGAACATTTTTTCATGTGTCTATTAGCCATTTGTATGTCTTCTTGGAGAAGTGTCTGTTCATGTCTTCTGCCCATTTTTTGGCTTGATTAGTTGTTTTTTGGGTGTTGAGTTTGAGAAATTCTCTATAAATCTTGGATACTAGCCCTTTATCTGTAGTGTCATTTGCAGATATCTTCTCCCATTCCATGGATTGCCTCTTTGTTTTGTTGACTGTTTCCTTTGCTGTGCAGAAGCTATTGATCTTGATGAAGTCCCAAAAGTTCATTTTCACTTTTGCCTCTTGCCTTTGGAGACATGTCTTGAAAGAAGTTGCTGTGGCTGATGTCGAAGAGGTTACTGCCTATAAATAAATAAATCTAAAAAAAAATTTTTTTTGCTCCTCCCCACATGCATGCTCTCTCTCGCTCGCTCATAAAGAAGTAATTTCTCTTTAAAAAGGAAAAAAAAAGGGGCGCCTGGGTGGCTCAGTGGGTTAAAGCCGCTGCCTTCGGCTCAGGTCATGATCCCGGGGTCGTGGGATCGAGCCCCGCATCGGGCTCTCTGCTCTGCGGACAGCCTGCTTCCTCCTCTCTCTCTCTGCCTCTCTGCCTACTTGTGATCTCTGTCTATCAAATAAATAAATAAATAAAATCTTTAAAAAAAAATAAAAATAAAAAGGAAAAAAAGAAAACAAAATCCAAAACCTTTCCCTCACCCCTGAATCTTCTAATAAATTGCCCTGAAAAGAAGAGCGAGGTATACCCATGCTTTTCATACTCACAAGAAAACTCATGTTCCAGGAGGACACATCCCATTTTGAGAAGCCCTTCCACCTCTTTCTGCTGCTCTCAAGGCTCCTGCTAAGGATCCCAGGCCAGTTCCATCTCCCTTTATCCACTCCCCATGCCGGGATTCCAGGCTCCAGCTGCACTGGGGGCTGGCTTTTCCTGCCCAGACACTGCAGCATCTTGGTGCCTCTTACTGGCTAGAATCAGAGTGGGTGTGAGTTGCTTGTTGCAGCAGGCATAACCTGGCTCTGGCCAGGATCTTTTTCAAGGGTCCTCTGATGGTCAGAGGACCACCAAGCTGAAAGCACTGGTTCTGAGCTGCTGGGCAGTCTTGGGGAAGCCTTTGCCTCTTTAGGACAGGGTTCACTAGATCAGTGATCTCTTGGGTTCCATCCAGTTCTAACAGTCTGGGAACGCAGCACCAAGTGGTCCGTGCAACTTGGTTGTCATGGCAACAAAGACCACAAGTGGTCGAGCCGGTTACTTATCTGTCTGCAGGTGGTCAGGTGGTCAGCCACGAAGACATGGGCTCCTCAGTGCATTTAAGAACCGGACATGGTGAAGCAAATGAGTGCCGAGCCACTGGGCTGGCAGGATATCAGTGCTGTGGTGATCATAGCTACCGGTTACTGAATAAGGAATGTAGGCCAGTCACTACGTCACAGAACATTCGCTCCCTTAATCGTGCATTCAGTGCCTATGGTTGATAGATATGTCATGCCCTGTTCCCCTGACCTGGGGACCCAGAGAGGAATCAAGTTCAGTGGAGAAGACAGGCAAGCAGGTGGACTTGTGCCGTGATAGAGGGAGGCAAAGAGTGCTCTGGGCCCACAGAGGAGCAAAGGAGCACCTAAGAGGACACAGATGGCTTCTCACAGTAGGGGTTCCTGAGCTAAAACATGAAGGGTGAGTGGCAGCTCTCCAGGCAGAGGAGTGGGGTGAAAGGGAAGGACATTTGAGATGGGCGAGCCTGCAGAAAGTAAGAGGGGAGCAGGTGGGGGAATGAGCCAGGGAGGGAGTGCATGAATGGCAGACCTGTCTTGGAGAATGGCAGGTAGCTCATTCTCAAGCCCTGTAAGACTGGAAAGGACTGAGCAGAAGTCTGCTGGTATGGCATCTCGAATGTTCTCCTCGGAGCTCAGTTGACCGGGGAAGCTCAGGGAGCCATGAAAAGACTATACACAACCCCATTTGAGTCTTGGAATGATACTTTTACCCACTCTGTGAAGGCCAGGATGGATGGAGCAGGACAAAAGGTGGGGGTCCAGCCAGGAGGTTCATCAAGGAGGGAATGATGTTGGCTGTACCCAGGGTGGGGAGGCTGCAGGGCTGGGGGTGATTTGACACTGGCGGACAGACAGAGCCAGCGGGTGGGCCCTGGTTAGAGCTTGAAGGGAGGTGAGTGAACCTGGATGGGTGGGAAGTTGGTGACACCACTCTCAGAGATGGACAACACAGGAAGGGGGAAAGGGCTCATTGGCAAAGATGAGGAGTTCAGCTTGGGATGTGCTGAGCTTGGGGTATGTGGGAGAATCTAAGTGTAGGGGTCCAGGAGGCAGCTGGAGAAAAGTTGGGGGTGGGGAGAGTGGTCGGGCTTCCGTAGCACACCGAGAACAGATGTGGCTAGGGTCTTGAATGAGGCTGCCCAGGACAGTGAGGACACAGAGCTAAGGGCAGAACTATGTAGAATACCAACATTTAGGGGTGGGCAGAAAGGTGATGAGCTGACTCAGAGTCTGAGCAGGAGGGACCGGGAGGTAGGAAAGAGCCAAGAGGAAGCATCATGGAAGCCAATGGCTGGGTTTCATGAGCATGAATCCTACAGCCCCCTGGCAAGGTCGGTTGGATTATCCCTCTTTCAATGATGAGAACATTGAGGCTTCCAGGGTTTAAGACTCAGGGTCACACAGCTGGTCAGTGGTAGAGCTGGGATTTGAACTGGGGTCTCCCTAACTCTAAAACCCAATAAACTTTTTCTGGTATACCATGTTTAGCAACACAGAGCGTGGCACAAAGTAGATGCTCAGTAAGTGTTTGGTGGCTGGCCGGCTGGCTGGATACTCTTAGCAGCAAAGAAGGCTAAAAGATTTCAACAAACAAGCAGAAAAAACCCTGGAGTGTGCCTAAGAGCATTGTCCACAGAACGGAAGCAGCTTAGAACTTTTTATAGCCTTGCAGACATGGCGATGACAAAGGCTTGCCTTCCTTCAACTGCTCTGTTAAGGATCTTTTAAAGTCCTTTCGGAGCAAGGTTCCCCCCCCCCCCACCTCTTCTTTCCATTCTTGCTTGCAAACGAAGGATGATTTTAGAATCCAAGCCTTTTTTATTTTGCTAAAGTACATGATGAGTAAAATGGCCTCCCAGTCAGCACTTTCCAATTTTGAAAGATGCTAAAAACTGATCTTTGAAGGCATGTTTCTCTTCTTTATGCATCAAAGGGCCTTGAGGCCCGCTGGAGAGGACAGAGAGGGACAGCAGGAAGGTGGTACCACCCTGAGAAGGGCAGGATGTGACTGGGGTGGGGAGCAGCCCAGTAGGCCAGAGCCCGGGCATAGTCTCCTATAGCCTGTTCTCTATGGGGCAGGCCCCGACCTGGATCCCTGTCCCCCGGAGAGCCACCAAGGACCCCTTAACTGACCCAGGAGGGAGCCTTGGGCAAATACCCAGTAAGTGTTTGTTGAATGAATAAGTGAGTCACAGGAGCTGTTGTGCAAGGCACGCATGGAGATAATGAGTGCAGTCCTATTTATAGAGTTTTCAAATATAAGTTTTTCTCGGAGTTAAAAATGGGTTGGGAGGAGGTTATAAAACCCAAATACTAGCTATAGCACTCACTGGGCATCCGCCATGTGCCAGGAACCGTGCGAAGTAGTTTATGCAGATCCTCTCATTTAGTCCTCGTAGAAGGTAAGTTCTGCCATTTTCCACATTGGGTGAGTGAGGAAATGGAGGCCAAGATAGATAAAGGAGCAGCCTGAGGCGCCCTGAGGCTTGCGGGTGGAGCTGAGATTTAAACAGAGCTCAGAACTCAGAGACTCTGAAACTTCTTAATTGGGAAGCTTTGTAGAAGGTATAGAAAAGTCTAGAATCCTGGCAGGGAGGGTCGGAGCGCCGCAGTCTTATTGCTGCCACCAACTCCCCAGGGACCTTGGAAGCTCCTTCATCTCCTCTGGCCTCAGTTTCCCTGTGTGTCAAGTGAAGAAGAAGACAAGATGCTGTCTCAGTTCCCTGTAGGGTTGGCCTGCCCTTGTTGAAGGAACCAGGGATGCTGCTGGGACCACTGGAGAGCCACCAGCTTTCTGAAGCCTCCAGCCTGTGCAGACTTGTCCCAGAGCATGTCCCTGAGACCAGGGAGGGCAGGAGGAGCTGAGGGAAAGCTGGCCCCAGAGAGGACCGGAGCATCCAGGCAGGGCTGGGGGGGAGAGGGCAGAGCTTTTGTCTGGAGAGCTAGGGGTGCACGAATATTCTCTGCCACGTCCTCAAGCCCTCGAGTGTGACTATCATCCACTCTCCTTCACGTATGTGTCCTTCTATCCACAGGGCAATGACGTGAGGATCATCCTCGGCCAGTTTGACCAGAATATGGCAGCAAAAGTGTTCTGTTGTGTAAGTAGAACTTCAGTCCTGTCACTGTGTCTCAAAAAGCTGTTTCTCAGACTCATTTTCACTGCCTGGTCTGAGCGGAATATAGGACCAGCAGAGTATAGGACCAACCTAGAGTCTGGGTTGTTGGAAACAAAAGTGTTATGGTCACTGCTCTTTCCCCTTTGCAGGGAGCTAAACCCCCAGGGCTCAGGACAGTGCAGTCGTGGGAGGAGCTAGGGACCTCAGCTGACCAAACCTCCCCTCCAGCGCACTGTCCGAGCCCTGCTGGCTAACGCTCTGCCCGCCTACTCAGCCATACTTGATGAAGGCCTGCCGTGTGCAGGGCAGAGAAGGAGGGGCAAGGCCGAGGTGCCTTGGCCCCCCTCCCGGCCCTGGAGCAGGGCTCAGAGTCTCAACTTTAGAATAGTCTCTCAACCCTTCCTACCTATCCCTGAGTTCTTTACAATTATCTAGTGATAGGTGACAAAGTACCTTTTCATATCTCATCTCATTTCATCTTTTCAGTAAACTGAGTGAAGCAACTGTCCTTATCCCACTTCACAGATAAGGAAATAGAGGCCCAGCTCGTGGCTGAGCCAAGGTTCCAACCCCTTCACCTGATTCCCAACTCCATCATCTTCCAAATGATGTTCTACCTAAGTACTTGTAAGAGTCTTTCCATTCTGATGCCCTGGCTCCTTCTCCCCGACCCCAGGTCAGGAGAAAATCAATAGAATGAGAGCCCAGTCACGGGAGTCACTGTCTCCCCAGTAACCTCTTTGCCTTCGAGTGAGCTTATTCTAGGTGTAGTCTCCAGTGATGTGCCATGGGCCTCTGTTCTCTTTGATCTCATGTCAGTGACTTGGATGAGATTATAAAAAGCTGACTTGTAGGAATTTTGGAAGTTGCGAAATATGTTGGGAACAGATCCAAGGTTGCAAAGAACCCTAAGAAGCTGATTCAATCTAAGAAAGTTAAATCTCGTAGCCCTACTATAAGGTTACATTAGAACAAATCAAGCTGCCTGTGTCCAAGGTGGTAGAGGCTTAAGCTGAGGAGGACTGTGCCCTTAGAACAGAAGAGACTTTGGGGATGTGGTTGACTTCAAGGTTGCTGTGGGTCACCAAGGTAAGTGTCACTCCCAGGAGCCAAGGGGACCTCTGGCTGCGTGTCTGCACCCAGGGAAGGTGGTCCCTCTGCTGTCCACTGGAGAGACACTGCCTGGGGTACCCTTCTCAGCCCCTGCTATCCATTTCTGGAGAGAGGCAGGAACTCAAATCACACCAGGAGTGAGGACAGAACGGTGACCGGAAGCCACAGTCACATGGGGCTGTTTTATCCCAAACGCTGAAGAACAAAACAAGAATTGCCAGATCATCTCTTGATTGACTGGGACCCTGGACGGAGCTGGGAGGTCAGGAGCCAGTCTGCTGCTTAGTTGCTGAATTTGGGCTTGTTGTTGACACTTCTGGAGCCTCAGTTTTCTCATCTGTAAAGTGGCAATGATACCAGCACCGGTCTCCTAGGATTGTTCTGGAGATTGAAATGAGCAGAAACACTGCACTGCACGGTGCCTGATGGATAGTGAGCCCTCAGTAAATGTCCATGGTCTTTTTTTGTTTATTTATGTAAAGTCTCAGGTAGGGGAGAATAGAATGGACCACTCATTGAATCCCATAAACTGGGTTTTATCCCTCCTTCCTCCCCACACTTCACCGAATCCCCAAGGCCTTTGCAAGCAGCTGGCACATGGTGGGTTATAACCCCAGGAGAAATACATTAATAAACATGATCCATGAAGACACCACGCTGGTCGCTGGCCGTCTCCCTTTTCCAGACCTCATGCTCTGCCCTGAGCCGAACCCAAGTGGAGGCGTGGCTGTGATTTCACTCCGTGCCATGCACTGGGATTATTTTCCGAGTGGCGTTTCCAGCCATGGTTTCTGCTTCAGAACAGACGGTGTGGCTGTCTTCCTCTTGACCCAAAGCTCCAGGCTGCCTGCCTTCCACATGGCCTGGGACACCATCCATCTTCTCAGCCTGCTTTCCTCTTGTTGGACCGGGGCATTTTGCAACAGGCTTCCTCTTAGAGTCCACGGGTGGCTTTGGTTATTGAGAAATTCCTTGCAGGTTTTTTTGAGGGGGCGGGTGTTTATTCAAAGTGTCAGACCCCCAGAAGCAATCTGCCCTCTGGGGCTTGGCATCTTACCTGGTTAGGAAGGAATTCTTCTGGCAGGTCTGGAAGATCCTGAGGGGGGTCTGCTCTGTGTCTTTCTATGAGATCAGGACTGGCGTGTGACAGAGGGAGGGGCTGCTCAGAGCAGAGACCCCTGTGAAGGAGACTTCCTGCCCGTGTCTGGGTCAGAGGTCAGAGCGCAGATGCTTTGGGGTCAGAGGTCAGAGTGCAGTTCCGGTGGAAGCAGCCGTATCTTCACCATCCAGACGCCACGGGGCAAACTTTGCAACATGTTGCTGTGTTCTTGAGACTGGAACCACCACCCCATGGAAGAGCAGACTCCAGCAAATGCAAGGCCTATTTATAGCCCTGTAGCAAAATGTTCATTTGGGCTTCAGCACAGAATGAGCATGTCTCCGTCACTTTGTCTTCTCCTCCCCCCTTGGGGGTCTATTCTAAATTCTCAAGCACTCTGGCCAGGGTTCCAGTTTTAGCTCCACCAGCTGTGTGACCTCAGGCGGGACACCTTACACCTCTGGTCTCCAGCTGCCTCACCTCTAAAATGGAAGCAGCAGTCCTTGCCCCATCAGCCTCACGGGGTTGGCAAGAGGCTTAAGTAAGGCCACGGAAGGAGACCATCATCCCAACAGTGAACTGCCTTCCTGATGTGAGGGTTTATTACCATCATTGGTGTGACCGTATTAGGAAAAGGGAGATGTCCTTCTTGCATGGGGAGGAGAAGAGACGAAAGGAAACATAATAAAAAGAGGAAACTGGATTT
>RCUC01097671.1:0-28588 GCA_003697995.1 Taxidea taxus jeffersonii | reverse complement strand
AAGAGATTGCCTGTGTTCTCAAGGATTTTGATGGATTCCTGTTGCGCATTGAGGTCTTTCATCCATTTTGAGTCTATTTTTGTGGGAAATGGTCCACTTTCATTCTTCTGCATGTGGCTGTCCAACTTTCCCAACGCCATTTGTTAAAGAGACTGTCTTTTTTTCATTGGACATTCTTTCCTGCTTTGTAGAAGATTAATTGACCATAGAGTTGAGTGTCCATTTCTGGGCTCTCTATTCTGTTCCATAGATCTATGTATCTGTTTTTGTGGCAGTACCATACTGTCTTGATGATTACAGCTTTGTAATAGAGCTTGAAGTCTGGAATTATGATGCCACCTGCCTTGCTTTTCTTTTTCAACATTCCTCTGGCTATTTAGGGTCTTTTCTGGTCCATACAAATTTTAGGATTATTTTTCCTATTTATTTGAAAAAAGTTAATGGTATTTTGATAGGGATTGCATTGAATGTGCAGATTGCTCTAGGTAGCACAGACATTTTCACAATATTTGTTCTTCCAATCCATGAGCATGGAACATTTTTCCATTTCTTTGTACCTTCCTCAGTCTCTTTCATGAGTATTCTATAGTTTTCTGAGTACAGATTCTTTGCCTCTTTGGTTAGATTTATTCCTAGGTATTTTATGGTTTGGGGTGCAATTGTAAATGGGAATGACTCCTTAATTTCTCTTTCTTCTGTCTTGTTGTTGGTGTATAGAAAAGCAACTGATATCTGAGCATTGATTTTTATATCCTGACACTTTACTGAATTCCTGTATGAGTTCTAGCAATTTTTTTTTTTGTGTAGTGGAGTCTTCTCTCATTCTTTGAGAGATGATATGATACTTCATATGGAAAACCCAATAGAAATACATAACTTATAGGGTAATTGCAAACAGGTCTTATCTAGAAATAAAAGCAAGGTATCTCAGGAAATGTCCTTTATAATAATAAACTTTGTTAGTGGATCTGAGTTGGCAGTACTTTAATATAGTTGACAATTTCTTTTATAAGTAATCTTACATTCTGTCATTTCAAATTATCTGATTTAGATGTGGCACTGTCCTAGAGTCATAAATCAGCTAGCATGTAAGCACAGCATACTTATCAGCATGTAGAACTTTCCCCCCAATTAATCAAGAAAGCATAGGTAATAAGGTACCCCTACGAGGCTGAAATAGGAATTGAGCAATTTGTGCACCGAAGCCACTGTGTAAACTGTGAAGAGTTCTGTTTGGGATAGTTATTAGTGATCATAGGATGTCTTCTTCTCTCCTGCCACCAAATTCTTTTCTAAATGCTTCCTCCACAGAATGACAAACATAGATTGTGGCCATTTCCAACATTTTCTCACCAAATGCCAACCCTGCCCCCTCCTTCTGTTTTTTCACCCTTTGTTATTACCCAGCCCCTTGGCTTAGCAGAGTTCTTTTTTTGACTAAGCCAGGCTCTCAATCTTCTACCACCTCCTGAGAATAAAGCTTTCTCCATCTGCTACACAGTGAACTGGGAGAAGTGCTGATTCTGAAAAGTAACTGGTGCCCTGAGAGCACAGGAGAGAATCATTAAAGTTGCTCCAGGAGGCAGGGGAGGGAGGTCATCCAGGAAGATATTTCCAGATAGAGTGATTTTTAGATCAAGAACCTAGAGTGGGGTGGAGGCCAGGGTGGTTCAGTCGATTAAGTGTCCGACTATTGATCTCGGTTCAGGTCTTGATCTCGGGGTCAGGAGTTCGAGCCCCATGTTAGGTGCCATGCTGGTCATGGAGCCTACTTAAAAGATAAAAAGGAAATAGAACCTGGAGAGTAGGTATGCAAGCAGTGGTGGTGGGGTATGAGTTAGCCAGAGTGTTTGGAGCAGAGAAGGCTGTGTTTCGGATACTCTAGATGAACCGGACAGGGATTCTCCCCTTTGGCGGCATCCTTGGAATGCCCTGGCATGGCAGTTATCTCTTCCCACTCTAATGCTGTGTAACAAACAACCACACAACCACAATGGTGCCCAACAGTGAGAGTTTGTTGCCCACACACCTGAGGTGGCTGGAGAGGTAATCTGTGAGGCCTAGACTTAGTAAAATTAATCATATTATTATAAATCTACATTCATAACCTAGAAATGCAAACCTTAAAGGAAGGACAGCAGGGGACTGGACTCCCAAACATTTAAGCTCAAAGCCTGACTCGCTATCTCTGGGATGCATGGTTCTGGGTAAGGCATTTATATACCTCTTTATCCTCTTTGTTTGTAAAATGGGAATGACCATAACACCCACCTCATAGAACTTTTCATGTTTTTTTTTTTTTTAAAGATTTATTTATTTTTGAGACAGAGAGAGTGAGCGGGGGAAGGGACAGAGGCAGAGGGAGACAGAATCTCAAGCAGTCTTCCTGCTGAGCTGGGAGTGCGACTCGGGGCTTGATCTTGAGACCCCGAGATTGTGGCCTGAATTGGAATCAAGAGTCTGAAGCTTAACCGACTGAGCCACCAGGTGCCCCCATACAACTTTTCTGAAGGTTAACTTGAGATAAATCATGAAAAGGCTGGGCACAGCACTTAGTCTATTGTTAACACTCAGCAAGTTGTAGCCTGTGTTATAGGCTGAGTTGGAGAGTGAAATTCTTAATTGCTCCTTACTAAGTTTTGTTCTTTAAGTTCTTTCAAACTTGGTCATTTAGATTGGTCATGTAGAACAATGCCAATAACATTCATATAGTGCATTAAAATTCATAAAGTGCTTTCATATACCTTTTTTGATCAACACAGTTATCTCGATGGTAAATAAGGATGAGAGCACTGAGGTTCAGAAATGTTAGAAGTTTCACACAAGGTTATTTAGCTAATACAGCTCACAGATGGAATCCATCTCCTGGCTGGATTATAATCATGCTCCAGATGTTCAAATTAGAAGTTTAGAGAACACACTGCCATTCCCTTAATTCCCCAAAGAAGGCGGGATCACACAACCTGGGCTATACCCTGACCGTCCCGTAAGATGCTGGCAGCTCAAAGGAGATAATATTTGGAGGATCACTTTCTACATTGTACTGTACCACGCATATTAATTGGAACAATGTAATCCTCTTTTGTTTACTAGAATGTTAACCTATTGATGTCATATGGCTCATATAGCAACTTTCAACTTCTTAAAGTTTTGCAAAGAGATTTTGAAGTTTTGCATGTAAAGAAAGGTAGATGTTAGTAGTGACTTAAGTTAACGAGCATTTGTAATGAGTAGTTTTTCTGGCTCCCAGTATTCTTGCTTAACGATGACAAATGTGATTTACCACAGCCATTTTAGGTTACAGTCGGGGTACAGACAATTAAAGGCTCACAGTTTAATAGAAAATGTCCTTGTCTTGGGCACCTGGGTGGCTGAGCTAGTTAATCATCTACCTTTGGCTCAGGTCATGATCCCAGGGTCCTGTTCAGTGTGGAGTCTGCTTCTCCCTCTCCCATGCTTTCACTCTCTCTGTCTCTCTCAAATAAATAAATAAAATCTTAAAAAAAAAAAGAAAATTTCCTTGTCTTGTCTTTTTTTCCTTCTTTCTCCCTTCCCTTTTTCTTGAATTACGGATTATGTGCATGTGTGTATGTGTGCATGTGAACGTGTGCATCCTCTACATATCTCTGAATTCTAATCTCCCTGCATGTGGAAAGCCCAGTCCTGCCTGTCTTACCTCCCCTATCTTTCATAGCCAGTAGGGATCTTTTCTTCCTACTGGTGCCTGTCATTTCTTACTAGAATGGCCCTCGTGTACTTAGCTGCCAGCACCAGGCAATCAGTAGGCACTGTATTTTTAGATAATAACCATCACGACAGCAAATGTGTATTGAGCACTTAATTTGTGCCAGATATTATTCTAAGCACCTTACTTGAAAGAGTTCATTTAATCCTCAAAACACTCCATGAAGAAGACAATAATTTGCAAACACAAATGTTTTCACTCTTCAACAATATTTTATTTTGAGCCATAAATGTGTTCTTTTGGGGTGGTGGATGGGGGGGTCAGTGTGCAGGTACAGGGTAAGTGTAACAAATTTGACCAGAGGAAGAAAACTTTCCCCATCTTTGCCGTCCCCTTTCCCTGGCAACATGTTACTAAAATTTGTTTCCAAATATACTGAGAAGTGGGAAGAATAGTACAATAAGACGTAAATTCTAAGTTCGGTAATTTGCTCTATTGTATACGTATATGTACAACTGCCGTGTAATGTATGTGTATGTATGGCTTTGCGGAATCATTTGCAAGTGAATTGTTAATATCTTGACATCCTATCCCTAAGTGTTGCAGCAAGCACCTTCTTAAAATAAGGGCAATATCTTATATAACCACAACACAGTCAACACGCATAAGAAAATCAACAATAAAACTGAATATGTCTTGTCTTTTTTCTCCATCTCTATTTGACTAATAAAAAGACCATAAAGAAAAACATTTATATATACATTTTTTAAATTTAAATTTTACTTAGTTAAGAGACTATGCAATATTGGTTTCCAGAGTAGAAGTCAATGATTCTTCACTTAAATAAACACCCAGTGCTCATCACAAGGGCCCTGCTGAATGCCCATCACCCATCTAGCCCATCCCCCACCCACTTCCCTTCAGCAACGCTCAGTCTGTTCTCTATAGTTAAGAGTCCTCTCCCCTCCTCTCCCTCCCCCCTTCTCCTCATTCCTCCTCCTCCTCCTCCTCCTTCTTCTTTGAGAAAAATGTTTTGAGTTTGAATTCTAACAATATAGCATTCTATATATTTTTGGTGATGTGTAAATACTGTAGTTAGACTTTCTTTTCACTTGGAAAGCATTTGCTACTCTGATGGGAAGAGAGACTAGTTTTTTAATAGTTTGAAAACTGGAACTCACTCTCTTCCTAAGGTAAATCGGAACATGCCCATGGTATGACTGGGAAAATTAAAACAGAAAATTATAGTTTCAGCCTCTA
Source organism: Taxidea taxus jeffersonii (assembly GCA_003697995.1). NCBI lineage: Eukaryota > Metazoa > Chordata > Mammalia > Carnivora > Mustelidae > Taxidea > Taxidea taxus. Next base: position 23,643 of record RCUC01097671.1, on the reverse strand, counting down.
TGGATTAGAACTCTGGATTTTTTCCCAAAAAGTCCAGCTTAATTTAGGGCTAATCAATAATTCACAGATGAAATCCCTCACCAAGAGATTTAACAGTTTAATAAAGAAGAAACCGTACACAGGTCCAAAATTTAACAGCTGATGGATGGGACTTCAACCTCCATTTTCAAGACTATGCACCAGTAAAGATTCAATTATATCAGTGAGCTAGTGACAGGTCATGGCTTTCTTTTCCCATTTATGAAGGAAATCTCTATTTTTGCTGACAACAGAAAAATGTAACTTTAAAAATCTTTAAAAAATAATGTGTTTATTTTTGCTTCTGTTATATTGTGCTTTTTGTTATATTTTGCTTTAACTTTGCTTCATATTTATTTCCTCCAAGCCAATTAGTACTTCAAAAAAACTTTTTGTGTGGATAAAGTTGTCCAACATTCTAGATTTTCCTCCAAGTATTTGATGATACTTGATTAAGTTGCCTGACAATATTGCTGTAAATGACAGGATTTAAAAAAAATTACTTTTTATAATAATGATTAATATTCACTTGTCTCTGACAGAGGTAATGTTTACTCCTTTAGTTTGAGGCTTGCAACCGTGTTTGGTCATTTCCTCATTCTTTTTTTTTTTTTTTAAATATTTTATTTATTTATTTGTCAGAGAGAGTGAGCACAGGCAGACAGAGAGGTAGGCAGAGGCAGAGAGAGAAGCAGGCTCCCTGCCGAGCAAGGAGCCCGATGTGGGACTCGATCCCAGAACGCTGGGATCATGACCTGAGCCGAAGGCAGCCGCTTAATCAGCTGAGCCACCCAGGCGTCCCCATTTCCTCATTCTTGTGGAGAGAGGAAAATGTTAGGTAACATTTTAAACAAGAATATCCAGATGACCAAGAAATAGTCAATAATCATATTATGGTAGCATTGGAAGATGTATTAGTTTTGCTTTCATGGAAAGGCTGAACCATAGTGATGAGGGAACAGAAGGCTAGCTGAGGACAAAGCAGAAGCTGCACCTTCCAACACCCCCAGATGGGGAAAATGTGACATTCTTCATGCACTGCTGCTCTAGAGCTAAGGAAAGGAAAAACAAATAGTTAACTTATAGAGACAACAATCCTGCAGGACAGGAGTTTCCCTCAGTTTACAAATGTTTTAGCAACCTACAAGAACAAAACATTTTTATCAATAACCTAGCTTCCAGAAGGAAATGTAGATCCAATTAAATGTCCTTATAACCTGTAGCCCATTGAGTGTCGTGTTCCTTCAGGAAGCTCCCAACTATCTTCATGTTAATGCCTTGCTAGGTGAAAGTTAAGGTGAAAAACCACCTTAACTTGACAAGGGTAAGGCCTCAGGTATCCTGTGAGTCTTCTTTAACATATGAAAATCCTTTAAAAATATGTCCCTTTTCCTTACCTCCCCCAGCCTCATAGTTTGTGATCGCCCAACCCCCACAACCCTGGGGCAGCAGCTCTTTCTGCTCCCCGTGTTTTAATAAACCACCATTTTGCGCCAGTGACATCTCAAGAATTCTTCCTTGGCTGTTGGCTCCAGAAGTTCGCCCCACCGAACTTCACCTACATTCCCAAGCCCCATCAATGGCAGAAGTGTTCCAAAAGGGAATAATGACTTTTATGCTAAGATGCTACCATAAGACATGAATTTTAGGGAGTACAGACTGGATTTTAAGTGTTCTTAAAATACCTGAAAAGGAATCAGGCTTCTGTGGGTTGAATTGAGTCCCTCCAACATGATATATCGAGGTACTAAGCCCCAGTACCTCAGGATGTGATCTTTTTTTTAGAAAATTGGATTTTTCAGAGGTAATCAAGTGAAAATAAGGTCATCAGGGTGGACCCCAATGAAAATAAGAAAGAGGAAATTTGGATACAGAGATACACACAGGGTGAATGCCACGTAGAGGTGAAGGCAGAGATCAGGGAGATGTGTCTACAAGCCAAGGAACATAAAAGATCACCAGCAAACCACGAGGGACTTAGAGAGGTGCATGGAACAGATGCTCTCCCCCAGCCCTTGAAGGAACCAGCCTAACCAACATCTTGATCTCAAATTTTGGCCCCCAGAACTGCAAGACAATAAACGCCTGTTGTTTAAGCTGCCCAGCTGTGGTACCTGTTAGGGTCCCTAATCAAAGGAGCGAGACTGATACAAAGCGAAGGTCAAGCAAAGCTTTATTACGTGCCAGCACCAAGAATCAAACCAACCGGTCGGGGCCATCCCTTATGGAGAGAGTGACCCCTCCCAGCCTCACAGACTAACTTTTATAGAGCAAAGGCCATGTGGTTGAGCCTGGCCACATACAGGTGGCCAATGAGATTGTAACACACAGAGGAAGCTGCACAGTCATGGTAGGTCACACACGGGTGGCCAATTGAATTACAATTCACCCCATAGTAGCTATTTGAGTTAGCCTATCACCTTGGTCAGAATTGGCGTCCAAAACGTGGGGCCCACATTCTTTGGAAGTTAGGGAGATAGTATGTGCACTTTACTGATTGGATGTCTCCACCTGGCCTGACTCGTCCTTGTATTCTGGGCTCTGTTATCAGGGACTGGTCGAGCGTACTTTACTGGTTTCCCGGACTTGCTTTTAAGTAAGTTCCTCTGGTGGGGGGCAGGGTCAGTTTAAGCTTTACTGCATAACCAACAAAATCACTGTTTAACCGAGATGGAATCGCTCTGGCTAAATAGGCCCTTGCAGTACCCTGTTCCTGAAGTCCTGGGAAGCTGATACCCAGGCCAAGTTCTTGAGCTGAAATGCATGAGAGTACGGGGTGTGATTTTTTTCTCCATGACTAGGTTACTTCTAATGTACTGTAAAATTTCCTTCAGAGAACTATAGTGTTCCATATGTTTACTTAAGGAGCCTTTCCCTTGAGTTCTTTTTGGAGTTAAATCGATTTGCTCTTTTATTTTAAAGCAAATCCTATAGATATCCACATGAAAATTTAATTAGAGAACATAAGGGATTAGCTATTGACCAGTGTAATATTAGCAATGATTACATCTTTCTGCTTTGGGATATTTTTGGCCTGCTCCACATTTCCTCATCTGGGAAGCATTCCTGAACCACAGGACAATCTCTGCTCTTTCCACATCATGTGAGTGAAGCTGTGGGCCCCGGCGAGGCTGAAAGAGCTCCAATAAGAGTTCTTCATTTCTCTGGTCATGTGTTTAGTTCAGGGATGAGCATATAACCCACGCTAGACTAATCTGAGTGTTCCTAGGGAACTTTCCAGCATGCTCAGGAAAAATACTCTTTTTATCAAGCACTGTAAGTCCTAATGTGAATACAGACTGGGATGGGATGTTTTGGGTTGGAAACCTCACTGAAAATTATGGAACTAAGTGGGGACAGGAGATAGAGACTCAGCCAGAATTCTTATTCCCTGGATCAAACTATACTCGAAATCAGAAATATTCTTTTGATTTTCTATTTATATGAGCCTACAATGTCTCTTTTGTGTTAGAAGTCATTTTGGATTGGGTATTTGACCCTCACAATAAAAAGTTTCTGGATGATTCTGCAAAGTATAATCTTTAGTTTTTGACCCCTCTGGAAGTTTTGGAGAGTTTCTGTGCTAGAATGTTCTGGAGCACGGTGAGCCCTCAGTAAGAGTTGATTCTGTTTTTGATTCTACATTGTCAGAATAAAATTGATGTCTAAATTCATCAAAATGGCAGTGGAATGGTTTTCCTTATCATGTGGGATAATCATGGTCACAATTTGCCAACGTCCTTGTGGTGGGTTGTGTTTTTCAACAGTTGTATATATGCATACATGTCACCCCACAGACTTGTTATTACAATGCCATTGTCTATCTTCCCAGAGAGGTGAGCTTGGGTGAAGCTTGTCCCAGAACTTCTCCAGCCAAGAGAATATTGTGGAAGAGATGCTATATGACTTTTGAGACTCAGTCATAAAAAGGTTACGGCTTTCACCTGGTGCTCTTTCATATGTTTGCCCATGGAGCCACCATTATGTGAGGAAGGCCAAACCAGGAGAAGAGAGGAGCAGGGCCCTCAGCCTCCCACCAGCACCGTCCACCAGACATTTGAGTGAACAAGGTTTTGCACTGCTCCTGCCCCCAGCCTTTGAGACCCCAGATGTTGTGGAGCAGAGATGAGTTGTAGCCACTGTGCCTTGTCTGAATTCCTGACCCACTGAAGACATAACAAATGGTTGTTTTACATGATGAAGGTTTAGGGTGGTTTATTACAGAGCCATGGTGAGTGAGATCATCTGTGATATGTCAGAATTCCTTTCCCCATATGTTTCTGGTCAGAGTGAGCCACAAGAGAGATTCTCCTGGAAGATTTGGCAGGGATGTGTGAAGTGACAGCCACATGTAACTCACATGTGTTGTCACTGATATGCTGGCTCATTGCTATAAGGCTGATGTGGGGCCTGCATCTGCTTTTCTGGACTAGTGTGTGTTTAGCTCCACAGCGATGGGCCAGACTTCTTCAGGACACCTGTATCATTAAGGTTAGAGGAAACAAAGCTGACACCCAATGGGATCCAGTCTGTGCTGTGGGTTTCCTTTTATACCCCCTCCATTTGTCCCTCACGTGCGCAGTCACTTGCCTCTGGTTATCACTCACAGTGTCCTGCATCTGTCCCCTGTTTATATTAGTCTTGCTGCAGTCCTCACTGATTTGAAAATCTGAGTACATTTTGATGATGTAAATAAACTTTGAGTACAAGCTGTGTCTGAGAAAACTTTCTCAAGTGTATATGAATAGATTTATATCCCCAGTGGACCTGGCAAATATTCATATTGAGGAAAATGCTCGCTTGTTTATCTTTATTTCTTGGATGACTCTTCTCCCAACTTTTTAGGCCGAGGTGTCTTAGTCTGCTCAGGCTGCTATAACCAAGTACCACAGACTGGGGGGCTTAAACAATAGATGTTTATTTCTCACAGTTCTGGAGGCTGGGGGTCCAAGATCAGGCTGCCAGTATGGTTGGTTCCTAGTGCGAGCCTGCCGCCTGGCTTGTAGACTGTCACCTTCTCGATGTGTCCTCACATGGCAGAGAGAAGACTCTGGTCTCTTCCTATTCTAATAAGGACTCATCATGGGAGCCCCATCCTCACAACTTCATCTAAACCTAATTACTTCCTAAAGGCCCTGCCCTCCAAATGCCATTCCACTGGGGAGTTAGCCTTCACCATTTGAATTGGGGGGTACACAAAAATTCAGTTCATAAGACAAGATTTAAAAAAAAACAACATTCTATTAACCCATGAGGACTTCTCTTGCAGGATTTACATGTTTATCCATGGTTGGGTATATTGGAATTTGACAATCGAAAGTATACTGTGCCTGCTATAAATGTATGGAGGGGGTCAGACTAGAGAACGATTGATTGTCTGCAGTTCCTTCATAGTCCCTGAGGCTGACCTAAGTTGCCTTTCCATCAGTAGTATTTAGTGGTACATAATGAGGATCCCATCACATGCTGCGAAGCTTCCTCATGAAGAAAGAGGCTAAGAAAGCCAAGAGCACCAGTGGACAACATGCTGATGATTCAGAGTGAAACGTGGCCACCTTCCAAAGAAAAACAACCATATTCTCTGGTAGTGAAGGTGCCAAAGGACATGTCCTTACACAACCAATTATAATATATATTATATTCTTAGTTCCAGATTAGCAGGGTCATTGACACACCGAGAACATAAACCAAGTAGAATTACTCTTTACTCCAGGAAAGGCCAGGGAAGGCATCTAAGCACTGACACACTGGGATAAATCGCATAGGGGGTATGTTTGCCTGGCTTCCATGGTGCCCTCTTCTTCTGGAACTGCTCACACCCATGATGGTATTACAAACCCCTCTGGCAGAAAAGTTGGCTAGACCAGATATAGAAACATGACCCAAGATGAGCCAAGAAAATTATTTTTTTCCTTGGAGTTTAGATTTTCATTTTCACTGATACTCAATCTATGTGTGTTACTAGAATGATGTTATGGGATGAATTATGTCCCCCCAAATTTGTGTGTTGAAATCTTAACCCCCAGTGTTGCTATATTTGGAGATAGGGCCTTTACCGAGGTAACTAAAGTTAAAATAGGTCATAAGGGTGGGGAATAATCTGATAAGACCGACATTTTTGTAAGAAAAGGAAGAGATAGCAGAGATGTCTTTGTGCCTGCACACACAGAGAAAAGGCTATTGAGGACACAATGGGCAGGCGCCTTGTGCAGACAGGGGACAGGGGGTGGCCTCACCAGAAACCATCCTATTGGCATCATGATCTCAGATGTCTAGTCTCCAGAACTGTGAGAAACATGTTTGTTGTTTATAAGCCAGGTGGTCTATGGTATCTTGTTACAACAGCCCAAACAGACAGACAGCCATTGGTTTGTATTACTTGTGGCGCTGACTTTAATCCAAAGAGCTCATCAAGCTCATACTCTGCGAGGACCCTTAACGAATGGAATGTTTCCCAGCCGCAGGATGGTCTGTCTGCATTGGCAGGAAAGGTGACCAAACTGTGTGCCATAATCTGAGACAGAATCCTGGACATTTGTCGGTTTGTCCCCCAGGATCCTCTCTTTGCCCTGTGCAATCACTGCCTCACCATTTTCCAGTGCTCTATTTTGGGTCAAGTTTCCATAATGACTCCACATATAAACTGGTCGGTACCTTCCATCCTTGTGATCAGAATGGCTAGCTTCCTGATGGTCACAAGACATAAATCCTGCCCATCACGGCTAAAGAGATTCAATTCCCAGCCTTTTGTAGTCATTAGGGAAGCATACTTCTTCCTTTTTTTGTTGGTGCATCGGTGACAAGATGATGGCCCTGTAAGTGTGGCAGCCATCTTGTGAGCACATGATTCTGAGTGAGGACCGAACATCAGGAGAGCAGAGCTGAGAAATCCAGAGACAGAAGCTCCATCTCAGTGAAATCATTTGAACCTGGATCAAACCATACCTGAAGCAAGAGCTCCCTCTGGATTCTTCAGTCCTGTGAGCAAAAAAAAAATTCCTTTTCCTTTTCTTCAGCTGGTTTGAGTTAGGGTTTTCATCACTTGCAGCAGAAAGTTTCATAACTAATACAGTTACTCGAAGTTAGATTTCAGGTGTCAGGCAATGTATAAACTAGGGGTGGGGTGCTGAGCTACAAACAGGTTCTAAAACTCCACTAGGCATGCTTTTCCCTTCCTTTGAAATCATAAAACACTTTGCTTCTACAATCGATATGGCATATATCACCTATTGCCTTGAATTGCGATTACAGTTCTCATATGGTGGGTACAAATTTCACAACCATAAAACTCCGGTGTGCAGAAATGTAACTTTCTTTATTGTTTTATAATTGAGCTTAATTTAGCTCACAAACCCTCAGTTCTGCTAATGACAGGGAACTTAATCTTGCTGATTCCAGGCATTTCTGTCAGTCCTTGTTTAAAACGTGGTATCTTTTGGAGGGAGTACCTAGTTAATCCAGGATTCCTAATCCCTTCACTCCCATCCTTTTTCCCTGGGGGTGGTCTATATTCTAGCAAGTGTATTCAGGAGGCAATGTATCTGGTCTGGGAGCATCCTCTGACCTGACGCAGACCTCTGTGATTGACCCGGCTGAGCTGGGCAGCCACTGCCGCTGGCTATGCCCACACCCAGCTCTCAGCTCAGTTTCTAGAACCTTGGCCATGCCGTCCATCCAGTCCCCAGCTTAGGCCCATGGGTCCCTGATCCCATAGCACAGTGGCCTCCCTGCATGCATGCCAGCTCTCAACTCCTCACGACATCTCATTGCCACGCTCGAGGAACTCTGACTCCTCCACATCCTGCAGGAGTGAGGGAGACCTGGGGATGGGGATATCTCAGCATCTCATGTTTTTAAGCCAGCTCTGCTCCCATTTCCAGGCTACAAGAACCACCCACAGGGTAAAGAACATGTGGGGAGTAGCTTCCCCAATTCTCAGATGTGCCTGCTCTGTAGTCCAGCTGCAAACCCATCGGGGGACAGGGGTAGTTTGATCTCAGAAGCAAGTACAGAGCCTTACCCTCCCCTCCTTGGCTTGCTCTCCTCTCCATGAGCTCTGCACCCAGCTCAGGAAGGGCTCTTTGTCTTCCCCTCGAGCTGCGGGTCAAGCTCTTCACTCTGGACACCCCCAGGCTGGCTCTTGAGTAACATGAATAATAATGAAAACCCTTTTCTGTCTTACCTGTCTGGCTTTTACAGCAGAAACCTATTGCTTTTAAGACCAGCCTCTGTTCTTGATTTCCAGAAGTTCAGCCTAGAGCTCCCCAATGGAGAGCCCCATGACTTATTCTGGCTGCCTCCTTGGGACCCCCTCTTCCCTGGGACCTCACAGCATGGTTCCGGTGGAGGAAGGGCTGCAGGGCAGAAGGAGAATAAGAATAAGAATAAGAATAAGAATAAGAATAATAAGGAGAAGGAGAAGAAGAAGGAGGAGGAGGAGGAGGGGGAGGAGGGGGAGAAGGAGGAGAAACCCACAAAGCAGAGTTATCAGGAAGGAAAAGCACTCGGGGACTATTTCACAGCCCAATTGGGCTCAGTGAGCACTGTGGCTGTTCTTCACCACGGAAGTATCTTGTCAGGCTCCCAGGGGATGTGGGACAATCATTGGCTGCCACTTTTGCTGGCACTTTTACACCTTGGCCAGGGCCAAACACCACCCAGTGTACTGAGAAGCACAAGCAGCAGAGGGAACTTACTGGGTTAGGCTAACTGGCCTCCAGGTCATCCCTGCTCTTTCAGCTTCTGGAAGGTGGCCTCCATATTTTCCAATAGCAGCTTCCTGCTCAAGGAATTGACACTGGGTTCCCTGCAGAGTTGGCTTGGGGAGTTGTGGCCCTGGGAGCACTCCAAGTCAGCCTCAGTGGATTGTGGGTTGCGTCCGACAGAAGCTATGTTCTGGCTCCTGGCACCTGTGAAGGTGGCCTTATTTGGAAATTGAGTCTTTGCAGGTGTACATAGTTAATGATCGAGATGAGATTACAGCAGCTTAGAGTGGCCCCTAAATTCAATGACTGGTGTCTCTACGGGACAGGGAGAGACACTCAGAGACATGAGAGGAAGAAGTTCCCGCAGTGACCAAGGCAGAGACAGGAGTGGTGTGTCCACAAGCCCAGGAGTGCCAAGTGTCGCTGGGGCCACCAGACAGTAGGAAGAATCAAGCTCCATGCTCCCCCAGAGCCTTTGGAGGCAGCTGGTCCTGCCGACCCCTCCATTTCAGACTTCTGGTCTCTAGACGGTGAGAGAGTAGGTTTCTGTTGTTTAAACAGAAAAAACAGTTTGTGCTTCTTTGTTCCAGGAGCCCCAGGAAAAGAATACACCCAGGACGCTCCCTCCTGCCCCATTTCCCTCTCCTCACTCCCAGGGTCGGATATTCTGAAAGCTGTGACATTTCAGGGATCCAGAGGAGGCTACATAGGGAATGGTCCCTAAGCTGATTCCCTTTAGTGCGCTGGTTCCCCCGGCTGCTGAAGGCTCAGAGCCGTTCTGCTCTCTGGAAATTGTCCTCCACAGAGCAGAAGCTGTGGCTCTCACCCAGGGGGCTTTGCGCCACCCCTGGAGGGAGGGACAGCTCACAACTGAGTGACTGATGTGGGGAGCAATGCTGCACCCCTTTGCCTCCAGTGAGACTGGCTCTGTCGTGCTATTCCTGCACCGGAGATCTCACCCCAACCCCCGACTGCCGTGGGGTCTGAGACCACCTCCCTGCGTGTTTCTGTGGCCCCGTCCTGCTGCCCTCCTCCCTCCCCGTGCTGTTCCGCACCGGTCCGTCGCAGGCGTGACCCCAGACATGACTGGGGTCCATGACTCCGCCAGGGCACAGGCTCTATCCAGCACTGGGTAAGGCACGGCCCGGGGGCAGTGATTCTCAAGCTGTGGCATCCACAGCGGGCCCTGGAGAGTAGCTTAGGCCTCCCAGTTTAACCCAGACGTTCTGATTCGGCAAGTCCAGCGCGGAGCCCGGGAATCGGCGTTCCTGTGACGCTCCCAGGTGCGGCTGCTGTTGCCGTGGCTGCTGCTCATCAAGGGACCGCAGTGTGAGACTCACGGACCCAGGCTGTGTGGGTCGACGGGGCGAGACGGATGGCCTGAGAAGGCCAGGGTACCAGGAGAGGTCGGCAGGCTTTAATTTGCATGTAGGAGTTGGGACGTCGGGCAAAGGATGGGAAGCATCTGCGTGACGGGGTGAGGGTTGGGGAGAGGTGAGGAAGCCTGTCCGGTGGGCTTTGGAAGGTTTGCGCCTCGGCCCGTGGCTCAGCCCCGGAGGAGTGAACAGCTGCGGGCAGGAGCTGAAGGCCTCTGTGAGACCAGAGGGTCCCCCGAAGAGCTCTGTCGGGCAGGAGAGACTAGCTTAACTTAACCAAGAGGAGCCTGGCGTTCCTATATGCGCCTGTGCCTCTGCGTGGGCGTGAGTACGCATGTGCGTGCGCGCGTGTGCGTACGCCTGCGCATGCGTGCTCATCCGTGTGTGCGCGCGCATGCGTATGTGCGTGAGCGCATGCGGGCCCAGGCTTGTGGGGTGCTCTGCTTCCCCCGGCGGGACCCGGCCCCCAGGCGCGGCAGCTCCCGGGCACGAAGGGGAAGAGAGCCCCACCCAAGACGCACACACCCACAACCCCTCCGCGCGCGCGCGCACACACACACACACACACGCGCGCGCGCGCGCCAGTCCCTCCGGTTTGAACGCTTCCTTCTGTGCTGCAGCCCGTTGTTGTGCGGGGCCTCGCGTCTTCACGTGCGGTTCCTGGCAGCTCGGGGTTTGCGCTCTCGCACCTCGCTGTCCCGCGCAGCCGGGTCCAGGGTTTCATCTTGCTCTGCCTTTCCCCCTGTCGACGACACAGGGGGAAGTCTTGGATCTTCCCTGCTTCTGTTGCGCTGCCCCCCGCTCTGACCACTCGTTTCGCGGCTACGCACGCTGCACCTCGCAGAGAGCGCCTCGCGACGCCCGCTCCGCCCCCTCTGGGCGGCCTGCACACCGTCGGCCTGCCAGCAGGTGGCAGTGCCCATCCTCTCGGCTCTGTCGGGTTCTAAGGCGTGTCAGGCGCCGGGCCGTCGCTGGTGTGCCCGGTCTCTCTCCGACGAATCCCACCGAAGGGGCGTGAGGACCAGAGGTTCAGTGAATCGTATTCCTGCCTCCGGCATATTCTCATGGTCACTCCGAAAAGCTGCTCTTTCCGCGTCAACCCCCTCGCCACCGCCCACCTCTGTAGGTACCTGTCCCAGTGTATTCCCAAGTGTTCGCATCTGCGGTGGATGCTAGCGGCGCCCCACCTGGGTTCCTGAGTGCTGAGAGCCGCTCTTCGGGAACTTCCTGGCTGAGAGTTCCCACACCTCTGGGGTGCGGAGAGCCCCAGCTAATGACTGTCCGAAAAGGGGTACAGAAGGCCAGCCCCTTGCCTCAAGGGTGTGCCTGGTGCCCCAGACACCCGCATCAATCGTTCTGGACTTTCCCCGAGCCCATGTCCTCACTGAGCTCCTTCCCCTGCTTGATCCCGCTTCTCCCCCTCTTCTAAAAGTCTCCCTCAAAGCCTCATGTGCATCTGAATCCTGTCTCGGGCTCTGCATCTAGGGACCTACATCGAGACGGCGTCCACAGAGAATGCGGAGCGCTGCGTGTGTGTGTTTGTATGTGTGTCCAGGTCCCCGTGGGACTTGTCCTCCGGCCACTGTAGGAGAATTCTGACCATCCTGGGTGGGGTGTGGTTGGTGAGGGGAGACCCTGATGTTGGAATTGTAGACCTTTCCTGTTGACTGTATGCTCCCGGGCATGTATGAGCCTCAGTCTCCTCATCTGTAAGATGGGGCAAGAATACCTCCTCACCAGCGTGATGTGAGGATTAAACAGGGTGAGAACAGGGAAAAAAAAGGGAAAGATGCTTCTTTCTGCCCCATGCAGATTTCATCGTGTGGGCCCCCACGTCTTAGCTTCCCCAGGGAGAAACACTTTGATTGCCTCTTGCGCATGACCATAGGTGTGACCTCAATGGACATCCTTGTACATGGCCCCTGGGACTTGTGTGATGATTTCTCTGGATGGACTGTTGGGAGTGGATCCTGAGCCCCAGGCACCCACAGACTTATTTGTACAGAATCTTACACGTTACTCCCTGGAGCTGCACTAGTTCCGCGAGAGCTTGGTTACACACGAATGGTCCTGTGTCCCCACATCTCTCCAATGTCAAAGGTGGTCTTCCTTTCCTTTTTTTTCTTTTTTGCCATTTTATGGATGGCATCATTTTATTGATGGCATTTATTAATTGCCGTCATTGCTTTGGGACTTTAATGTTTTGGCACGTGCTTGTGGCTATCAATGTCTCCCCTTTTGGGAACCACCCATGATTTTTTTTTTAATTTAAAGAACTTTGTTTATTCTAGACATTAATCTTGTGTTGTTTTATACGGTGAAAGTATCTTCTTTGAGTGGGCCATCTGTCTCTTTTCCTTGTTTATGACATCCTTCATTGAGCAGAAATCCTTAAGAGATACTGCACTATGCTTTCATTGTCATAAGGAGATTTTGACAAAATTGCTCACAAAATATTTCACCTCGGTGGCAGCCCTCCAACCAGGACTTGGGCATGAATCCATAAGGATCCGTGTTAAGAGATGCTTGGAGTTACAGAGAACATTTTCACACAAAATTATGGACACTTTTTATATTGATTAATAAATCAGCTTTTGCACCCTGGCCCTCTTCTCTATGAACCTGAGTTCTTTTTCTGGAGCTTTCTGGTCCCTCATGCATGCGGACCCCTGATGGACCACCCCTCTGAACCCTAGAGGTACCTTGACTCACTTGAGCTGCACAGAAAACACATGTTAGCATGCTACGCTGATCTCAGCACTACAACGTAAACAATATGAGTTTAATTCTTCGACAGACCCTCCTGAGAGGAACTTTTCATTTTTGTGTGTCTCAGTAGGTCCCCAGTCACACACTGTTGCTCTTATAGTAAACAAACAATATTATAGCAAACACCCAGGTGGATATACCATGTTGAACAGCATGAACTACATTCCAAGGGTTGAGAAGAAAGGTTTTTCCTATTTCTTATTTTGCTTTGGGGGCTCCTAGTAGGATTTCAACAGATGACTGGGTACGCTGGTAGGTTGATGCTCCGAGGAAGGAGAATTGAGAGGATGACCATGGTTTCCTATGTAAATAATTACAAGACACCACATACTAGGCTCTCAGGGTAGTGGGCACAGACACTGGTACCTCTTGCTTTGAGCAAGTAGTTCTTCCAAGGCTTAAACCTGGGAAGATCCCTGACTCTTACTCCTGAGTTACCACTTGCAAGGAAAAAAATAAGCAGGGGTCATGGAAAGGACCTTGCAGTAGCTACTCTTGACCAAAATGGCCAATGAATGTGATGGCTCCAGCCCATTCACCTAAGACTTTCTTCTCCTCTTCATTAACTTCTTTTTCACTTACATTATCACCCATCCCACATTTCTGATCTCCAACAGACAACTGTCCCAGTACTCTCTTTCCTGGTGTGCTGCTGGGTACCTCACTGTGTACTGATTATTTTGGCAAATCCATGTAAATGTCTGTTATCTGTTTTTTATATTCAAGGCATTTTTGTTTGAAGGCAGGGATTTGACTACCCATATTAGAATAAGGTTTGAGTGATACTAAGGAAAGTCTCTATGTCCTGGGATGCCCTTTTGTGGCTCAGATTCATCAGAATGTTCACTGTCCTTGACTCAACATGGAAGAGTGATACTTTTACACCAGTATGATGCTCTAAAAAGTTGGGTACCAACCTTTTAGTTGTCTGGACATATTTTATGGGTTTCTTAATGAGACAGAGAATTTTTGCCCAGCTCAACCATACACTAAGCTGATCTCAGGAATTTTGCTTTTTGTTTTATTTTTTTATTCAAGTAGGCTCCATGCCCAGCATGGAGCCCAATGCGGGGCTTGAACTCATGATCCTGAGATCAAGACTCAGATGTTTAACCAACTGAGCCACCCAGGCGTCTCTGATCACAGGATTTTTAATCTACCATTACTTTAGATGATTATAATTAGTAAGGAATAAAGCCTGGCAGAACTCTTTTTTTCCAAAGCCACATTGATTTTTCCTCCACTTTTTAAAGTTGTTGCAGACTAACTTGACAGTAATTCTCCTTTTAGGATTGTTCTTAAAAAGAAAGTAAATTTACACATGTGACAAAAAGCCAGGCTACTAGATATGCCTTGTAGTAATGACCATGTGGGTAAAAGAAGAGCACAGGGCTTTTTAAGGTGAGGTCCACTGCAAAACCCAGGAGGCATGGCTAAAGTGCAGACTCCTTGGTCCTGGGTCTCCTGAGTTGGGGTGATGTGGAGATCTGTATTTTAGCAAACATCTCAGGTGTAATTTGAGCACAATTAGATTAAACTGTATTCATTATCTACTGTGTTCCAGGTGTGCTCATGACTTTCTCATTCAATTCCATAATACTTGGCATGGAAGGTATTTCTAACCTTATTTCACAGGTCTGGCAAGTAATCGTGAGATTGTAGGAGGTGAAACAATTTTTCAAATCTCTATTTATCCATCCACAGAGTGCTGGGCTCTAAGAATAAACTCTATAGGAGAGTTGGAAAGAAAAGAAGCAGTTTGCTTTTTCAAGTCAAGAAGGAGTTTTAGGACATCGTTTCTCTCACCTGAAAAACTGAGGATTCTCATAGTGAGAGCCGTGGTTTTAGTCTGTATCAGTTAGGAGAGCCTCAGTTAGCTGCTGGAACAAATACTTTTCAGAATCTTGAGATCACAAGTGTTTATTTCTCACTCATGCTATGGGTCTACTGTGGGTTTGTAGAGCATTCTGCTCAACGTACTCATTCAGGGATCTGCTCAGCACAGTGTTGTGGTCTGGAACATTGACAGTTGTGAGTGAGAGAAAAGAGCACTCAGGAGGGTCTTGAACTGGCATCACATGCTTCTGCCCAAAGCTGGCAATCATCACTTTGTTCAGACCCTGTTGATCAGAACCTATCACATGGTCTTACCCATATCCACAAGGGAGCCAGGAACCGCAACCCCACCATGTTCCCAGAAGCACTAATAACCACTCACGATCACCACAGAGTTCCTATCAGGGTGGGGACTAGGATGGAATAATGTGGCTGAGTTAAAATTTTAATATTTTATTCATCACAAATTCTTTTTTTATATTCATTTTTAAAAAGATTGCATTAAGACATTATTTGTCTTCATTACTGAGTTTTTTGGTACCCCTATCAGTTTTGTACCTGAGTCCCCTTCTTGCTGTGCATTGAAGGAGGATTAAAAGTATCAGAGATTTAACTGAAATTTTGTTTTCATGTTAGAGCCCTAGAGAAAAGCAGTATTTAATGAGAGATACAGATATAGCCGACATCTACATAAACATTGGCAAAATAAGGAAGGAAAAAATATGGGGCGCCTAGGTGGCTCAGTGGGTTAAAGCCTCTGCCTTCGGCTCAGGTCATGATCCCAGGGTCCTGGGATCGAGCCCCGCATTGGGCTCTCTGCTCAGCAGGAAGCCTGCTTCCTCCTCTCTCTGCCTGCCTCTGTGCCTACTTCTGATCTCTGTCTGTCAAATAAATCAATAAAATCTTTAAAAAAAAGAAGAAGGAAAAAATAGGGAGCCATACACTCTAACACGAAAGAGAAGGCACAAAGAAGGTCAGTTTGAGATTGAGATTTCTGAGGTTCATGCTGTCCAGATTCCTTGTTTTGTCAGCATTGTGCAGGAAATCTTTTGTATTTAATTTCCCCAGTGACTTTCCAAGTATATTAAGAAGACAATTAAAACCTGTATCCCAGAACCACAAAATTTTCAGGAACTGGTCTAAGGTTAATCAGTGAGAATTGAACGAAACAGCTTGTTCAAGTAAAATTGATTGAAATCTTGATGAGCAAAAATGGAAATTTTGGCTGCCAGTATTTTCTCCCTTTTCCTAAGAACACTGTTGTGTAAGATTTTTTTAAAGTACTACTAGAATCTCGTGGAAGCTTTTGTAAGATGTCTTAGAAATTGATTTGGGTAGAGACCTAGGATATTTACCATTTATGGAACTGTAAACATACAGCAATTTAACTTATTTTGATACTGAGTATGATTTTTCTTTTAACCAATGTCTTCCAAATTTTGTACTTATGTGGATTTCATGTGGGTGTGAATCTATAAAATTGACCCAGATTCTCTCTCAGCAGTAGAATTGATCTTTTTTTTTCTATGTGCTTTGTAAAACGTATCCATGAGCTTGCCTGATGAAATTGAGAAGAGAATTTCTTCAAAGACCTGAATTATTTGCTAAGTGTATTTCTGCTTTGAGCATCAGTAGAATGTACATCTACCTATGGAGTCAAAGTGAGTGAATCTTCTTGACCATGACATTGCTTTGATATTCGGTATTTTATGTTCTCTAGAAAACCCCAATATCCCTAGAGTGTCCCCATAATGGATGGGATCACTACATAATTACCTATGAAAATAAAATTCTCAAGTTTTTGAGAAACTCTCTCTATAAGATTCTTGAAACAGAATGTGTTAATCTCTGAAGAATGCTTTCGATATAAAGTTTTTTTTTTTTTTTTTTAAGGAACTTGTTCATATGGCTCCCTTCTATATCTTCAAAGAACGGCTTGGCAAACAAACTTACTATAGCTGGAGTCATTTAGCACTACATTAGTAAATCACAGCTAGTGGGCTAGCTTTTCCCCATTGCCTCCCTGGGGATAATTAGGGTCTTGGGGAGATGCATTAATATCTGCTCCCTGGGATCAGATTTACTAATAGGGATCCCTGTTGGCTCTCAGGGAAAGAGTCATTATATTGTAATGATAAGTACTACTCTGGAAGGATATTCCAGGTGATGCAGGAGCGTAAAAAAGAAGGTTCCCCACTTGGGTTACCAGTTATCAGATAATGTATCACTAGCACCTGGACAGGATTTTAAAAAATGGGTAGGAGTTCTTCAGTAGGGAGCACCCCTTTCCAGCAATACGAGCTTGATGTCTGCAACCTTGCACTTCATAGCTGCTCATCGGAGACCTTCAGGCGATTACCCTCTGCCCTCTCCTCTGGGCGCTTGTCTTCCCTTGTCCATAAACAAAGATGGAAACACCTGGATGTTTCAGCTTTGCCCTACCCCCTGTGCCCCAAGAGTCAGTGTAAGAGCCGGTCTGCTTTGCTGAAAGGTGGGATAATTCCTGAGGCATAATGTGTACTTCAAAGACCCCCTTGGAATCAGGCTGAATTGGGGGCTTTAGCTGCAATTACATCTTGGCTTGGCTTGTCCTCCCTGGTAGGTTCCTCCTACCCCATTAGGAGTTTCTGTGGCAGCACCCCTCAATGAATCACTTGTGCCTGAATCTTTGGCTCAGGGTGTCCTAGCAGAACAGGGACTCTGGGGAGGGCTGCAGCAGCTGCGTGTTCCAGAAATCATAAATATGATATCAGATGAAAACACTTTGTAAACCAGAAGGTGTCTGACTATGTTAGCAGTTGTATCATGTTCTCCATCTATCACTATCTTTCAAAACCGGCCTGCAGTAAGAACTTCCTCAGCATCTCTTCCTGCTCCTCCTGCCCATCAGCACCTGGAGTAACATTCCCTGTGGCTTGAGTGAGCGGGGCAGTGGGTGGGGGCAAATAGAAGGAGATTGCCGAAATCCACCGACAAATCAGTCCGTTAGTCTCTTTGATTCATCGCTTTCACTTGGCCCGTTGGAGCTTTTCCGGGGCTCATATCTTAGTACTTTGCTTACTATTGCAGAAGGATGTGTTATAAACCCACCTCCTAAAGCCAATGAAAAGCAATTTCTCCAAGGGTTTTTTTTCCATTCTGTGAATATGGAGGGGGGTTGGGGGGAGGCAGTAAATCAGGAAGTTTCCGTCTTAGATAGTTATTTTATTTTCTTGGCTCTGCCCTGTGGAGATCAGGGGCCAGAATCAGATAGCGCTCCTCTACTCATTCTGGAGTCTTCTGCCACTTATGGGACATCCTGGCTGCCGTCACACGTGGCTAGAGGCTGGCCACTGGCTTGATTTAATGATCTCTTTCCCTGTGGTGCATTGCCCCGGGCTCAATCAGCCATGAAAAACAGATCCTGTGCCAATCTGACAGCCTCTGCTTCAGAGATGTGAAGTCAATGGGAAAACCTACATGAGGATGATTTTCCTTCTATCCTGTTTATTTGGAAGAATTATCATCAAACTAGTGATCTGTTATAGGGGAAGGTAGATTCCGGCCATTGATAGAATTTCCTTGGGTTTAAAATTACAATTACTCAAAGTTTCCCCCCCCTTCCCTCTCTCCCTTCCTTCCTCCTCCCTCTTTTTGTCCTTTCTTCCCTCCCTCCCTCCCCTCACTTGCCCCCTCCCTTCCTTCTTTCCTATTTTGGATTTCACTATAGCTTTATAATTTGTGTGAAGTTTCGCATGAATTCAGAAGTGAATTTGTAAAAATTTAAAAAATCAATTGCAACCCCAACTCTGTAAACTCTTGCATAAAAGCTCTGTGCCACTGCTTCTCAGCCAGGAGGCGAGAGTGTAAAAGGCTCAGATTTTCAGCAGGGAGCGAGTGCTGGCCCCTCACTTGCAATCTGACTTTGGGTAA
Organism: Taxidea taxus jeffersonii; assembly: GCA_003697995.1. Lineage (NCBI taxonomy): Eukaryota > Metazoa > Chordata > Mammalia > Carnivora > Mustelidae > Taxidea > Taxidea taxus. The sequence goes on along the minus strand of RCUC01097671.1, from coordinate 5,027 downwards.
ATTGAAGCCTCAGAATCTCACTTTCTCAGATGCAAAGAGGGGATAATTATGCCTCCCACAGTGGGCGGTGGAAAGAAAGAGATCATTCTCCAGCATGGAAACTAGCGCGTACTAAGCTTAATAAATGATAGGCATCATTACTAGACAAACTTGCGTAAACAAAGAAGTTTGGGCTAGAATGGAAAGGGAAGGGAAAGGAAAACTTTGGGGAAGATGGAATTTAAAAATGTAGTCTTGAAGAGGCACTGAAATGGCTTCTTTGAGTCTTTATAGGGAGAGATCAGCGTATGTGAATGTGGGTGCCTGGGAGGGGCGGGGTTGGCCTCCAAGACCCTGCTCAGTGGGTGGTGATTATTCCGCCAATCTCTAGCATGAAGGATTATGGGGTCAACCATTCAGGGGTGCTGGAGAAATCCCCTCAGTATACATGGATTCCCTTTTGCAATGCCCAGCTGAATTGCACCTCAAGGAAGGAGTCAACATTAACAACTGTTTTCTTCTTCTTCCTCCTCTTCTTCTTCTTCTTCTTCTTCAGATTTTATTTATTTATTTGACAGACAGAGATCACAAGTAAGCAGAGCAGCAGGCAGAGAAAGGTGGGGGAAAGCAGGCTCCCCACCGAGCAGAGAGCCCGACGCGGGGCTCGATCCCAGGACCCATCCCAGGACCAATCCCAGGACCCTGGGATCATGACCTGAACCGAAGGCAGAGGCTTTAACCCACTGAGCCACCTAGGTGCCCCTAACAACTATTTTCCTTTTAAACAGTCTTCTTATAGTGCAGTTCCTCCTCCTCCTCCTTTTTTGTATTAGCCTCTAGTTCAGGGAACTATTTTAAAAATAGTCCTCCATGTTGCAAATAGAGTCAGCAGGTGCCCCTTGGAGCTTGTGGCATCTGAAAATGCAGATTATGTGCTTCGTCCCTTTGTGGGGATTTAGGGTGAGTCTTGAGGTCTTGAGCTGGAGTCGAGAACAATAAAGACCCAGGAAGATGAAAGGATGCGGGAGAAGGAGCTTTGTTCCAGGTTCGTAAGGTACATTGAAATGAAAACTCTTGCACAAACAGTGTTGGCACGCGCACGTGCTGGTCCTCGTGGTGAATGCCATCAGGGCATTATTGCTGGAGTGAATGTCTTGGCACATCTCCCCTTCTTGAACGCCACTTTATGCACACCTCCCTGTTACACTTTTATAAAAATCAGAGCCTTTCCAGAGGGAGTGCCTTGCAGACTCACATGTCCTTGTTCCTAAGGGAGAAATTTTCAAATGCTGATATACGCATGAGAGAGAGAGAGAGAGAGAGAGAGAGAGTGGTGGAGCTGGAAGGGAGGACTGAAACATGAACCACTGAGAAAACAGTAAAAAATTACCACTGGGAAGTCTGGCTTTTTAAGCCTCTCCCTTTTCTAGATTCAACTTCTTTTTTTTAAAAGATTTTATTTATTCATTTGACAGATAGAGATCACAAGTAGGCAGAGAGGCAGGCAGAGAGGCAGGAGGAAGCAGGCGCCCTGCTGAGCAGAGAGCCCAATGCAGGGATCATGACCTGAGCTGAAGGCAGAGGCTTTAACCCACTGAGCCACCCAGGTGCCCCTAGATTCAACTTTTTAAAAGGAGAGGTTAAAAATGGTGCTTGAAAGGGAGAATCTACAAACTAAACTGGGAGGGAAATCCTAGAGCATGTATGCATCCCCCCATCCCCCGCCCTTATTGCAGCTAAGCGGATGTTTCGGGTAAGTGTGTATGGGGATTGCGTCTCGGGAGAGCCGTATGCAAGGGGAAATGATTGATTACAGCTAGTGTCACCAACTGGACACTTCTTCGTACTCCTTAAATTGATTTATTCTATCAAATTAAGAGTAGCTTGAGGAACGCACACGGCTTAATTCACATCTATTTGAAAATTGCGCCACTTATTTTTCATTAGCTTAGAGTTGAAAAAGGTAATAAACCAAGGAGATCTCTGAGAACAGAGGTGATTTTAGTGGATATTAAAAAATGGCCTCATTAAGACCCACGGTTATTAATGATCTACAGATGTTGGCCCAAGTTTGATCTTGAGTCATAGCGTTTATGTATTGATTTATGAACCTGCGTTGGATTGTTTCCCAAACAGAGAAATGGCATTCAGAGGCAGAATTCAATCTTTGCATTTCAAAACTCTATCCAGAGTCCAAGAAATGCCAGTGGTGAAGGTAATGGGCCATACAGATAACGTCCCCATCATGGAGAAGCAGGCAGCATGATCTCACGCTAGCCTGGCCTTGTGAGTTTTCTTTACATCGGATACTTGGATTCCTCACACAGCAAGGCTTTGCCCACATATTTTTATCTGGAAAGCATGCTTCTGGGCATTTGAAAATTTTATCCTTTGTATTTTTTTATTTACTGAAAAATTATTGAACACAACATAGTTTCAGGTGTATAACATAGAGATTCGATATTTATATATGTTACAAAATGGTCACCACAGTAAGTTACCTTGTGTCACCATACAAAGTTGTTACAATATTATTGACTATATTCCCTATGCTGTACGTTATACTGCCGTCTCTTATCTATAACTGGAAGGTGGTACTTCTTAATCCCCTTCATGCAGTGTGTCTATCATTCCACCCACCTCCTCTCCGACTGCCGTCAGTTTATTCTCTGTATCTGTAGGTCTGTTTCTGTTTTGCTTTTTAGATTCCACCTAGAGGTGAATTTATATCTTATTCATGTTTCTTGGTCTGTTTCACTCAGCATAATGCTCTCTGGGTCCATCTATGTTGTCACAGATGGGGAGATTTTATTATTTATTTTTTGGAGAGAGGGAGAGAGAGCAGCACAGTGTGGAGGGGCAGAGAGAGAGGGAGAGAGAATCTTAAGCAGACTCCCTGCTGAGCCCGGAGCCCGATGCTGGTGCTTGATCCCAGGACCCTGAGATCACGACCTGAGCCAGAGTCAAGAGTCGGGTGCTTAACCAATTGTACCACCCAGGTGCCCCATGATTTCATTTTTATGGCTGAGTTATAGATATAAATGCACTACATACCACATCTTCTTTATGGACGCACCTATCAACAGACATTGGATAAATACTGCTAGTAGACATGGAATTGTTGGATCGCAGGACAGTTCTTGTCTTAATTCCTTAAGGACACCTGTACTATTTTCCACAGTGGCTGGACTGTTGACATTCCTACCCATAGGGCACGAGGGTTCCCCTTTGCTCCACATCTTCACCGTCCCTTGTTCTTTCTTGTCATTTTGATGCTAGCCCTTCTAACTGGTGTACAATCTTATGTATTAATTTCCTATGAATGTTGTGACAAATTACCATAAACTGGGTGGCTTCAAATGACACAGATTTATCCTCTCACAGTTTTAGAGGTCAGAAGTCTGCTGCAATCAAAGGGTTGGCAGGACCGCATGCCCTCTGGGGGCTCTAGGGAAGAACCGGTTTCTTTGCCTTTTCCTGCTTCTAGTAGTCGCCTGCCTTCCTTCCATCTGCTTGCAACTCCTTCCTCCACTCAAAGGCAACGATCCAGTCCCTGCTCTACTTTTAATTGCCTTGTCCTTGGGGAGGCTTCTCACGGAATACATGAGACTAACTTTAGAACCCATGCTGCTAACCCAGGTAATAACCTCCAGATCCTTAACTTAATCACATCTGCAAAGTCACTTTTCCATAGAAGGTAACATCTGTAGATTTAAGAGTTAGGATCGCATGTCTTTCTGGGTCATTATTCACCTTACCCCATCTTGTAATGCAAATTATTAAACTTGACCAGGTCACTGTGTCCTTTTATAAAAAAGTAGTTATAGAGCATTTTGTATTTCATTTAATTAAATCCTGTAAACCAAGAAAATATCACGCTCATGATAAAAAAAAGAAAATCCAAACTGGGGCACCTGGGTGGCTCAGTTGTTTGAGGATCTGACTCTTGATCTCAGATCAGGTCTTGATCTCAGGGTCGTGGGTTAGAGCCCCCCACTGAGCTCCATACTGGGCATGGAGCCTACTTAAAAAATAATCCATGCAACACAAAAGATGTGCAATGAAAAGTGAGTGGGCCTTTCTCTCCAGTCTAAGTTGACCTCAGTGGCCAGTTCTTTACCCTACTCCAGCCCCAGCCCCTCCCCCAGAGCTAACTGTAGTTACCTGTTTCTTCCGTGTCCTCCCAGAAATTTGCTACATTATACAATGTATATTTTTAACACCAATGAAAAATGTTATACATGTTGTTTCATATTTGAACTTTCCAGTTCCTTCATTTTGGCGCTCTTTCTGTATCAACTCATCCAGCTGTATAGCTTTTCTTTTGACTCTTGTGAGGTATTACATCGAATGGATGTACCATAATTTGTTTAAATGTTCCCTCTTCAAAATATAAACATTTAGATTGTCTCCAGGTTCTCTTTGCCATTACAATGTAATCATCATCATGTGTGTATTTCTTTCCTTATATACATCAGTACTTTGTTTATTACTCAATAGCATTCCATCGTATCGATATACTACAATTTGCTCATTTTTCTCCTGTTGATAGACATTTGATTGTTTCCAGTTTTTAGTTATTATGAATGAAGCTGCTCCAAACAATGGGGTATAAATTTTTGTGTGAACATATTTTCACTTCCTTTGGGTCACTACTAGGAATGAAACCGGTGGGTCATGGGGTTTATGTGTGGTCAACTTTAGTAGATCCTGTCAAGTTATTTTCCCAAGTGGCTTATAAATCTTCTTAAATAGCAGCACGGTGTGAGAATTCCAGTTGTTTCATGTTCTTGCCAACTCATGGTGTTGGACCTTTTCTGTATTAGCCATGCTGGAGGAGATGGGAGAGGATGCCACTGCACTTTCAGTGAGCATTTCCCTGATCATTAATGAGCTTAAAGGACTCTCCATATATTTATTGGCCATATGGTTATCCTTTTAATGAATGAGTTGACTGTTCACATATTTTTCTTGTTGTTCTGTTGGTTTGCCTGTCTTGCTCTTATTTATTTGAAAGAGTACTTTATATATTCTGGAAACAACTTTAT
>RCUC01097653.1:0-17756 GCA_003697995.1 Taxidea taxus jeffersonii | reverse complement strand
TCCCTTAATTCCATTGTTTAATATAGTGTTTAATATCGTGTTATATTCATTTCAAGTACACAATATAGTGATTCAACAATTCCATATGTTACTCAGGGTTCATCAAGATAGGTGTACTTTTTTTTATTTTATTTTTGTTAACATGCAGTGTTTTATTAGTTTAGGTGTACAATACAGTGATTCAACAATTCTGTACATCACCCAGTGCTCATCACAAGAGACCTTCTTAATCCCCTCACTTACTTAACCCATCCCTCACTCACATATCTTCTATAACTATCAATTTGTTCTCTAAAATTTAAAGTCTGTTTCTTGATTCATCTCTCTCTTTTTTATTTGCTCCTTTGTTTTATGTCTTAAATTCCACATGAGTGAAATCATATGCTATTTTTCTTTCCCTGACTTATTTTGCTTAGCATAATACTTCCCAGCTTTATCCACGTCCTTGCAAATGACAAGATCTCATTTTTATGTCGGACTAATATTCCATTGTATATTACTTCTTATTTATCTATTCTATAACTGATGAACACTTGGGCTGCTTCACTATCTTGGTTATTATGAAAAATGCAATAACCATAGGATTGCATGTGTCCCTTTGAATAAGTGTTTGTGCATTCTTTGGGTAAATATCCAGTAGTTCAATTATTATTATTGGTACATTTTTAATTTCTCTTCCTGGCACTTCATTATTAGTGTATGGAAATGTAACAGATTTCTGTACATTGATTTTGTACCCTGAAACTTGACTGAATTGATTTATCAGTTCTAGCAGTTTTTTGGTGGACATGTGATGTATCACACTGATTTGTGAATATTGAAGCGCCTTTGCAACCCAGGAATAAGTCCCATATGACTGTGGTGAGTGATTTTTTTCATGTATTGTTGGATCTGATTTGTTAATATTTTATTTTATTTTTTCAGTGTTCCAGGATTCATTGTTTATGCACCACACCCAGTACTCCATGTAATACATGCCCTCCTTAATACCCACCACCAGGCTCACCTAAACCCTACCCTCTGCCCCTGCAGAACCCTCAGTTTGTTTCTCAGAGTCCACAGTCTCTCATGGTTCATCTCCCCCTCCAATTTCCTGCAATTCCCTTATCCTTTCCTTCTCCTAATGTCCTCTATGTTATTCCTTATGCTCCACAAGTAAGTGAAACCATATGATAACTGACTCTCTGCTTGACTTATTTTACTCAGCATTATCTCTGCCAGTCCCGTCCATGTTGATACAAAAGTTGGGTATTCATCCTTTCTGATGGAGGCATAATACTTCATTGTATATACAGACCATATCTTCCTTATCCACTTGTCTGTTGAAGGGTATCTTGGCTCTTTCCACAGTTTGGCAATTGTGGACATTGCTGCTATGAACATCGGGGCATATATGGCCATTCTTTTCACTACATCTGTATCTTTGGGGTAAATACCCAGTAGTGCAATTGCAGGGTCACAGGAAAGCTCTATTTTTAATTTCTTAAGGGATCTCCACACTGTTTCCCAAAGTGGCTGCACCAACTTGCACTCCCACCAACAGTGTAAGAGGCTTCCCCTTTCTCCACATCTTCTCCAACACTCGTTGTTTCTTGTCTTGTTAATTTTGGCCATTCTGACTGGTATAAGTTGGTATCTCAATGTGGTCTTGATTTGAATTTCCCTGATGGCTAATGATGATGAACATTTTTTCATTTGTTGCCATGTAGTTTTGTTTGTTTATTTGCTTGTTTTCTCTCTCTTCTTCATTTAGGGAAACTTGCCTGGCTTAGTTGGTAGATCATGAGATTCCTGATCTTGGATTGTAAGTTTGAGCCCCGCTTTGGGTGTAGAGTTTGTTTCAAAATAAAATCCTTTAAAAACATTTTTAAATTAAAAACTATATTTATTTTTTTGTTTCCTGATTGACCCATTCATTTTTTTTTAAGATTTATTTATTTGAGGGAGAGTGTGTGTGAGTAAGTACGGGGAGATGGTGGTGGGACAGAGGGAGAGGGAGAGAAAGAATCCCAAGCAGATTCTGCTCAGCATGGAGCCTGAAGTGGGGTTCAATATCATGACCTTGAGATCATGACTTGAGCTGAAACCAAGAGCAAACACTTATCCAACTGAGCCACCCAGGCACCCACCCCATTCATTGCTCAGTAGCATGTTACATAACTTCCATGTATTTGTTGTTTCTCCAGATTTTTTTCTTGTAGTTGACTTCTAATGTCACAGCTTCATGGTCAGAAAAGGTTCATAGTATGACTTCAAACTTCTTGAATCTTGAAAAGAATGCATATTCTGTCGTTTTAGGATGAACTGCTGTGAATACATTTGTTAAATTTATCTGTTCCAGTGTTATTCAAGGCCATTATTTCCTTGTTGATTTCCAGTTTTGATGATCAGTCTATTGAGGTAAGTGGAAAATTAAAATCCCCTACTATTATTGTATTACTACTGATTAGTTCCTTTATGTCTGCTATTAACTATTTTATGTATTGGGTGTTCCCATGTTGGGTACATAAATATTTTCAATTATTATATCTTCTTTTTTATTGTTTCCTTTATTATTTTATAGCATCCTTCTTTGTTTCTTGTTAGAGTCTGTGTTTTATGGTCTATTTTGTCCAATATAAATATTGCTACTCAGGATTTCTTTTGCATGGTAACTGTTTCTCCATCCCCTTATTTTCAGCCTGTGGGTGTCTTTAGGGCTAAAATGAGTCCCTGCAGGTGGCATACAAATAGGTATTGTTTGTTTGTTTTATTTATTTTGTCACTTTATGTCTTCTAATTGAAGCATTTATTCCATTGCATTCAAAGTAATTATTGATAGGTGTATATTTATTATCATTTTATTACTTGTTTTGTGATTTTTTTTTCTGAAGATTTTCCCTGATGCTTTCTTGTCTTTCTCTCTTTCATGGTTTGCAGATTTTCTTTAGTGATATTTTTGTATCTTCCTTTTTATTCTTTATATATTTATTAGTGGTTTTTTATATACGGTGACTGTTAGGTTACCCTTTCTCTCTCTTCTTCTGAAACTTTGTAATATGAATATTATTATATTTGATTGAGTCAATAATTTCCTTGAGGCTATTCTCATTTTGTAAAATTTTTTTTCTCTCTTTTGTTCAGCTTGATTACTTTCCATTACTCTGTCTTCTAGGCCACTAATTTGTTCCTCTGCTTTTTCCATCCTGTTATTTGTTTCATCAAGCATGTTTCTCATTTTGTTTATTGAAAAGTTTGTCTCTATTATGTTATTCTTTGACTCTGTATTAAGGGTCTCACTCATGCCTTCCACTCTTAAGTGCAGTGGTTATCCTTATGATCATTACTTTAAATTCTCTATCAAGTATGTTACTTATATCAGTTTCAATTAGATCTCTGGTTGTGGTCTCATTCTCTTCTTTGATTTTGAATAAATTTCTCTGTCTTCTCATTATGTCTAAGTGTGCCTATTTCTGTGTGTTAGAAAAGTCAGCTACATTTCCTGTTCTTGAGGGTAATGGCCTTATGAAGTAGAAGTTCTATATTGCCCTGCCATGTAGTGTCCCCTATTCCCCAGGGCCTGGCTTTTCCAAGAGTTTCTCCAATGCAAAACAGTTCTCTCCTGTTTTGTCTTGGCCACTTTATCCTTCAGGCCAGTCATCCTCAGAGGCTTTCTGCTTGTTGTGGGAAGTTTTTGGTACCTTGCCTGAATATGGTACATTTTATCTTGGTGTGCTCTGGTCTGCTTGCAACATGTCACTGTCACCGCTGGAATCAAAAATACATGTAATTCCTAAATCAGGTGTTGAGGTATGACCAGGGGCTTGAGTTGGTCTTTGGGGTACCATGGTGAGACTGAAGTAAGAGAGACTACCAGAGTGCAGGGCACAGGGATTTGGTGTAAGCAAGTTTGGTAGCAAGTGTTTGCATTATGCTGGTTCCCTCAGGTAGGCTTCAGGCTTACACTTAGTGTCCTTAGTGGGATGGAAAGGGTGCTGGCCAGTACTTTTACTTACAGAGGGGTCTCTCTGTGAATGTTAACTCTCTGAGATATGGTCAAAAATGAGCAAATGACCTCTCTACTCTATGCCTTAGGAACTCTTCAGTTAGCTCTTTCCATACTGTTTGTGTATGTATTGTTTGTCTGCTTTCTGTCCCAGAGCAGTGCCATACCCTCTGGGCTCTATCCCAGCCAAGCCCTTTGACCTTTAAAACTCCAAATTTTAAGCCTCAGTGGTTGCTTATTCAACTCCCTTCCCCTTGTTTTCCAAGCTAATTGCTATGAGGATTTATTTTCCTTGTGCACTTGCTTTTGTGTTAGTCTGTTTCTCACCCTTCTCTCCACCTGTGGCTCCCTCTTCACTTCTTAGCCACAGTTCTCTTCTCTCCCAAATCTTGTCTCCAATTTCCTATCTTCTTTGATGTGGCCTTTTACTTATCATTAGTTGTGGAGTATGTTCTGCCATTCTTCAGGTCAATTTCTGGGGTATTTAGGATGATTTGATAGTTATCCAGATATAATCTTCAGACAATATACACCTAGGGTCCTTCTACTCTGCCACCATTTTCCAACCTGATACATGTACTTTTAATCCCCTTCACCTATTTCGCCCAATCACTCACCCACCTTTCTTCTGGTAATCATCTCTTTATTCTATATAGCTAAGAGTCTGTTTTTTGGTTTCTATATTTTTCCCTCTTTGCTCATTTGTTTTGTTTCTTAAATTCCACATATGACTGGAATAGTATTTGTTTTCTCTGAATGACTTATTTCACTTAGCATTATAGTCTCTACATATAGCTATGTTTTGGCAAATGGCAATATTTCATTCATTTTCTATGACTGAATTATATATATATAGATATAGATATATATGTGTGTGTATGTGTGTGTGTGTGTGTATCTACACACACACACTACTTCTTTTTCTTCTTTATCCATTCATCTATTGATGGATACTTGGGCTGCTTCCACAATTTGCTGCTGTAAATAATGCTGCAATAAACATAGGGGCACATGTATCCCTTTGGCTTACTGTTTTTTTGTTGAGGGGAGGCTGGTAAATACACAGTAGTGCAATTATAGGATCATAGGGTAGGTCTATTTTTCATTTTTTGAGGAACCTCCATACTGATTTCCACAGTGGCTGCACTAATTTGCATTTCCTCTAAGTGTAGAATTCCTTTCCCCCCACATCCTCACAAACATGTGTTGTTTCTTTTTTGTTTGTTTGTTTGTTTGTTTGTTTTAGCCATTCTGACAGGTGTGAGGTAATACCTCATTGTAATTTTTGATTTGCATTTCACTGATGATCTGTGATGTTTAGCACCTTTTAATGTCTGTTGTCCAACTATATGTCTTCTTTGGAGAAATATCTGCTTATATCTTCTGTCCAATTTCAAGTTGGATTCTTTGGCTTTTTGGTATTGAATTGTAAAAGTTATTTCTATATTTTGGTTATTAACCCTTTATTGGGTATGTCATTTGCAAATATCTTCTCCCAATCAGTATGATGCCTTTTAGTTTTATTGTTTCCTTAGCTGTGAATAAACTTTTTCTTTTGATGTGGTCCCAATATTTTATTTTTGCTTTTATTTCCCTTACCTCGGGAGGCATACCTAGAAAAATGTTATGACTGATGACAGAGTCATTACTGTCTTTGCTGTCTATGATTTTTATGGTTTCAGGCCTCACATTTAGTATTTCATCCATTTTGAGTTACTTTTGTGTATAGTGTAAGAAAGTGGTCCACTTTCATTATTTTGCATGTAGCTATCCAGTTTTCCCAACACTATTTACTGAAAATATTGTTTTTTCAATTGCATGTTCTTGCTTCCTTTGTTGAGGATTAATTGAATATATGATTGTGTGTTTATTTCTGGGTTTTCTATTCTGTTCCATTGAATTATGTGTTTATTTTCTGCCCATATGATACCACTCTGGTTACTAAAATAAAAACCTAACTTGTAATATAACCTGAAATCTGGAATAATGATATCTCCAGTTTTCTTTTTTTTTTCTTCTTCTCTTTTTCAAGATTGCTTTGGCTATTTGCAATGCATTATGGTTCCATACAAAATTCAGGATTGTTTGTTCTAGTTCCGTGAAGAATGCTGTTGGTATTTTGATAGAGATTGCCTTAAATCTGTAGATTGTTTTGGGCAGTATAGTCATTTTGACAATATTTGACATTCCAATTCATGAGCATGGAATGTCTTTCCAGTTATTTGTGTCATTTTCAATTTCTTTCATTGGTGCCTTAGTTTTAGAGTATAAGTCTTTCACCTCTTTGGTTAGGTTTATGACTATAAATATTATTCTTGGTGCCTTTGTAAATGGGATTGTTTTCTTAAATTCTCTTTCTGCAGCTTCATTATTAGTTATATAAATCCAACAGATTTCTCTATATTGATTATGGAAATCATTCCTCAGTTTCTATTAGTTTTTAGGTGAGGTCTTTAGGGTTTTCTGTATATAATGTTATGTCATCTGCAAATAGTGAAAGCTCTAATTCTTCCTTACTAATTTGGATGCCTCTTATTCCTTTCTGTTGTCTGACAACAGTGGCTACGACTTCTTGTACTATGTTAAATAAAAGTGGTGAGAGTGGACATCCTTACCTGTTCCTGACCATAGAGGAAAATCTCTGTCACCTTGAGTGTGATGCTAGCTGTTGATTTTTTTATATAAGACCTTTATTATATTGATGTAAGTTCCCTCTAAACCTACTTTGCTATGGGTTTTTATCATAAATGGATGTTGTACTTTGTCAAATGCTTTTCTGCATCCATTGAAATGATCATATGTTTTTTATTCTTTCTCTCTGATGTGATACATCATGATGATTGATCTGTGAATATCGAAGCAACCTTGCAAATCAGGAATAAATCCCGTTGATCATGGTGACTGATTTTTTTAAATGTATTGTTGGATTTGGTTTTCTATTATTTTACTGAAGGTTTTTGCACCTGTATGCATCAGAGATATCGGCCAGTAGTTCTCTTTTATATGGTGTCTTTATACGGTTTTTGGAATCAGGAAAATGCTGGCTTACAGAATGAACTTGGAAGTTTTCCTTCCTATTCTGTTTTTTGGAAATGTTTTAAAAGAATGGGTATTAACTCTTTTTTTCAGTGTGTGGTTGAATTCACCCGTGCAGCCATCTGGTCCTGGATTTTTGTTTGCTGAGAATTTTTTGACTACTGATCCAATTTAATTGCTGGTAATTTGTCTGCTCAAATTTTTTATGTAATTTTTCCTGATTCTGGTTTGATAGGTTATTTGTTTCCATATTTTTTAAAGATTTTATTTATTTATTTGACAGAGAGAGAGGGAGAGAGAGCAAGCAAGCACAGGCAGAGGCAGAGGGAGAAGCAGGCTCCCTGCTGAGCAAGGAGCCCGATGTGGGACTCGATCCCAGGACGCTGGGATCATGACCTTAGCCGAAGGCAGCCGTTTAACCAACTGAGCCACCCAGGCGTCCTTGTTTCCATATTTTTTCATTTCTTCTAGATTATCCAGTTTGCATGTAAGCTTGTATAATATTCTTTTATAATTCTTTGTATTTCTGTGGTGTCAGTTATTTCTCCTCTTCCACTTCTGATTCTGCTTATTTGAGTCCTTTTTTAATTGACTGGGTAAGGGCTTATCAATTTTTCTGATTTTTCAAAGAACCAGCTCCTGGTTTCATTGATCTGTTCTATTGTTTTTTGTTTGTTTATTTGTTTGTTTGTTTGTTTGTTTTTAGTTTCTATTTCACTTATTTATGATCTAGTATTTATTATTTCCTTCCTTCTACTGTTTGGGGATTTTTTGTTGTTTTGCTGCTTTTCTTTTTTCTCACTACTTTAGGTGTCAGTTTGGGTTATTTCCTGGGGATTTTTCTCTCTTATTAAGGCAGGTCTGTAATGTTACACATTTCCCTCTTAGAACAGCTTTTGCTACATCCCAATGATTTTTGGACCACTGGTTTTTTTTTTTAATTTTCATTTTTCTCAGTGTATCATTTTATTTTCTTTTTGATAACTTGGTTGACCGATTCATTGTTTAGTAGCATGTTATTTAACCTCCATATATTTGTGCTCCATCCAGATTTTTTCTGGTGGTTGATTTCTAGTTTTATAGCATTGGTATGGCTTTGACTTTTTTAATTTCTTGAGACTTATTTTGTGGTCTAATATGTGACCTATCCTGGGGAATGTTCCTTGTGTACTTGAAAGAATGTGTATTCTATTGTTTTCAGTTAGAATATTCTCAATATGTCTGTTAAATCCATCTGGTCCAATATGTCATTCAAATCCATTGTTTCCTGTTGATTTTCTGTTTCAGTAATCTGTCCATTGACATAAGTGGGATGTTAAAGTCTCTTTCTATTATGGTATTATTATCAATTATTTCCTTTATATTTGCTATTAAGTGTTTGATGTATTTGGGTGTTCCCATGTTGGGTGCACAAATATTTACAATTGTTACATCTTCTTGTTACATTGTCCCCTTAATGATTATATAGTATCCTTTTTGTATCTTGTTACAGTCTGTGTTTTAAAGTCTGTTTTGTCTGCTTAAGAATTGCAACCCTGTCTTTCATTTCATATCCACTTGCATGTTAAATGTTTCTCCATCCTCTTACTTTCAATCTGCTTGTTTCTTTAGGTCTGAAATGAGTCTCTTCTAAGAAGCATATAGTTGGGTCTTATCTTTTTTATTCATTCCATCATCCTATGTCTTTTGATCTGAGTTTTTAATGTATTTACATTCTAAGTAATTATTGATAGGTATGTATTTATTGTCATTTTGTTACCTGTTTTATGGTTGTTTTCCTCCATTCTTTCTTCCATTGCTCTCTTCCTTCATGATAAGAAGGCTTTCTTTAGTGATATGCTTGGATTTCTTTTTCTTTTTTCTTTGCATATTTCTTACTGGATTTTGCATATACTTACCATTAGGATTGCATATTACATATGTTGCATATGGCAATCTATATTAAGTTGATGGTTGCTTAAATTTTAATGCATTTATAACTCAGCTCCTGCCCACATTTTAGATATATAGTGTGATACTGTATACCATTTTATTTTGTGTTTCCCTTGATTGATTTTCACAGGCACATTTATTTTTACTGCTTTTGTGTTTACTTCTTTCCTTACTCTTAGTTAATTTTTTCCTTTCCATTCAAAGATTCCCCCTAAAGATTTCTCGTAGGGTAGTTTAGTAGTTATGACTTCTTTTAACTTTTATTTGTCTGGAAAGCTCTTTATCTCTTCTTTTATTCTGAAAGACATCCTTGCTAGATAGAATATTACTGGCTGCAGTTATTTATTTATTTATTTATCTATCTATTTATTTTCCTTTCAGCACTGTGTATATATCATGCCACTCTCTTCTGGCTTGCAAAGTTTCTCCTGAAAAACCCACCGACAGTCTTATGGGATTTTCCTTGTATGTAACTGTTTTTTGTTTCTCTTGCTGCTTTTAAAAATTCTCTCTTTATCACTACTTTTTGCCATCTTAATTACTATGTATGTTGGTGTAAACCTACTTGGGTTCATTTTGTTGGGGAATCTATATGTCTCCCTGAGTTGAATTTCTGTTACCTTCCCTGATTTGAGAAATTTTCCAGCTAGTATTTCTTCAAATAAATTTTGTTTCCTTTTCTCTCTCTTCCTCTTCTGTAATCCCTGTAACCTGAATGTTATTACACTTGATGTTCCCACTGAATTCCCTAAATCTATTCTCATTTTGCATATATTTTTTTTCTCTCACAGGCTCAACTTGATTACTCTCCATTAGTCTGTCCTCCAGGTCACTGATTCATTCTCCTGCTTCCTCTGCACTGGCATTTATGTCATCTAGTGCATTTTTAATTTCATTTATTGTGTTCTTCATCTTTGATTGGTTCTTTTTTATCTCTTTGCTAAGAGTCTCATTGATGTCATCCACACTTTTATCAAATACATTGAGTATCTTTATGATCCTTACTTGAAATTCTCTATAAGCATATCATTTACGACTTTTTCACTTATGCCTCATGCTGTGGTTTTGTTCTGTTCTTTCATTTGGGACATATTCCTCTGTCTCCTCATTTTGTCTAACTCTGTGTTTCTCTGTGTTAGGAAAGTCAGCTACAGATCCTGATCTTGAATACAGATCCTGATCTTGAAGAAGAAGTCAGGAGTATCTCCTGTGTGTGTTGTGTATGCCCTGTTATTGTGGCTGAGCCACTTTTTCTTTCAGTCCAGTTGTCTGCAGTGGCTTTCTTTGCCTATTTTGTGCAGTATTTGTTTCCTCTGGTGTTAGTGGGCCAGTTTGGTGCTGTCTTGGTCTTGAGTTGAATCAGCCCAGGTGTTTGCCAACAATGCAGTAGCACTAAACTTCTGGATATTTTCCCTGTGTTGTTCCCTGATAAGCCATCATTGGTGGACACATCCTGTGATCAGAACAGCTGTCTGCCCCCAGCCCACAGCTAGAGTTGTAGCATGACTGGTATGTGTGGTTATCTCTCTCTTTCCCCAGGGCAGGGGTCACTTTGGAGGGCTGTTTACACACTGCTGTTTGTGGCACTGCTTTGGATGGGCACTGGCCAAGAATGTATTAGAGGGTGTGGATCTGTAATGTGTGTGAGTGAGAGGCACACACTTCCAGCAAGTTTTGTGTGCAGGTCCTCTGCAAGAGGGCACAGCCACTGTTGCCAGAACCTAGTCATGCCTAGATGGAAATGGTGGACCCACCAAAGCATAGGTGGGCTGAGTGTAATGTAAGGAAATTAGACAGAGTGTAGATACTATGATGGTTCCTGCAGGTGGCTGTGTTGGGAGAAAACAGGGAAATGGCTTCTGCCAGGTCCTTTTTCCTGGAAGGACCTCTCAGTGATCTCTGCCTTGGGGATGGGCTCTGAGATTAGTAAATAACTCTCCCTCCTGTATGTCCTAGGCATTTTTCAAACTGCTGCTTCTGTGTAGTATCTCCATGGGCTATCTCTTTAATGAAAGGAACTGTTTCCTCTGACCCTCTTGGCTCTCCCAGAGATGAGCCCACTGATTTTCGAAATTCCAGGCTTTAAGTCCCACTGGTTGTAAAAATTCATGCAACTCAGCCCCTCTAGTTTTCAATGCCAAGTGTTATGGAGATTTGTCTTCCTTGTGTGGGCTTCCTGGTGACAGTCTGTTTCTCTTCCTTCCCCTTGCCTAGGGTTTTCTTCCCCCATTCAGACAGACCTGTGTGTCCATTTAGGTCCAAACTGCATGTCTGTCTTTTCTACCCTCTTCAGTGTGGCCTCTTCCCTACATTTAGTTGTGGAGTTTACTCTGCCAATCTTTGGGTCATTTTCTGGGTTATTTACATTGATGTGAATGTTATCTAGCTGTATCCACAGAATAATGCAAGCTTAAAATCCTCCTACTCTGCCATCTTCCCAGCCTTCAATTCTTTTCCAAAACTATTTTAAAATACTCCAGAACCTACTGGTTTATTAACAAGGCCTGATCTCATGAGAAACTATTTTACCACAACTTAATTTATTGGGGTTTTATAGATCCTAAATGACCTAGGGGTAGGGGAAATACCCAACTCCAGCCTCTTCTACCTATCCTTTCACAACTAAGAGGAGGATAGAAATACTGAGAAGCACTTGCAAATTTCATACTCCATGGCCACAGACTTAGTAAAGGGCCAAGGGCAAATCATATTATTTTAGAAGACTTCCCCAAACCCAACACCATAAAGGTATACTACTGAAGACTTGTTTACCAAAGTTCCTATTACCCAGCACACTATAGTCTCCTGTTAACAACAACAACAACAAATTATAAGACATACCAAGGTAAAAAAAAAACATAGTTTGAAGACAAAGAGTGTCAGAATCAGACCCAGATAGAGTAGAAATCATGGAAGCATGTTGTGAATTTAAAAAACTATGACTAATATGCTAAGAGCTCTAATGGAAAAAAAAAAAAAGTAGACAATATCCAAGAATAGAACAGAGAGATGGAAATCCTAGTGAAGAATCCAAAAGAAATGCCAGAGATCAAAATCTCTATAAGAGACATGAAGAATGTCTCACTATAAGGCTCATTTATGAGACTGGTTATGGCTCAAGTAAAAAGTCTCTAAGTCAATGAGATGTCAGAGGAAACTTTCCAAACTGAAAAACAAAGAGAATAAAGACAGAAAAATAAAAAAGGAACAGAATGTCCAAGAACTATGGGACAAATAGAAAAAGTATAAAATATATGTAATGGAAGTACCTGAAGCATAAAATAATAATGGAGAGAAATAGAAGAATAATGCTTGAGAATTTCTCCAAATTTAGTGTCAGATGTAAGCCATATATGCAAGAAGCCCAGACACACAAAACAGGATATAAGCTAAAACAAACAACTCAACAAACCCTACACATAGTCACATTATATTCAAGTTACAAAAAATCAAAGATAAAGAAGGGTATCTCAAAAGAAGCCAAAGGAGGAAAATACATTACCTATAGAAGGAAAGAGATTAACAGTACATCTGATTTCTCCTCAGAAACTGCACAAGGAAAAGTGAAGTGAAATATTTAAAGTGTTGATACAAAATAAGAACAACTTGAATCCTGTATTCTGTAAAATTATCCTTCAAAGTGAGAAAGAAATAAAAACATTCTCAGACAAAAATTGGAGAACTTGCTGCCAATAAATCTCTTTTGGAAGAAATGTTTAGAGAAGTTCTTAACAAAGAAAGAAAATTTTAAAGGTCAGAAACTCAGAAATACGTATGCAATGAAAGAGTACTAGAGAGGTATCTAAGTGGCTCAGTTGGTGGAGCATCTAACTGTTGATTTCATCTCAGATCATAATCATAGGGTCTTGAGATTGAGCCCCACATTGGGCTCTATGCTCAGTGGGGAGTCTGCTTGGAATTCTCTCTCTGTTTCTGCCCCTTCTCTCCATGTGCCTATGAACACACATGCTCTCTCTTTATCTAAAATAAATAAACAAATCTTTTTTTTAAAAGAAAGCACTAGAAAATGAACAAATGAAACTAATAAAAAACTTCTATTTCTCATTCTTAATCAAATCAATAGATAACTATTCAAAGTAATAGTGACAGCATATTCATACATATGTGTGCATACATAATAGTAAACATATATGTACAAGCATATGTCTAAATGAAATAAATAACAGCAATGAGAGGAAAGAATTAGAAAATTTTTATTATTTTAAGGCACTTACACTATCCTTAAACTGAAATAGTGTTATTTGAAATTAGATTTAGGTTAAGTGCAAATGTGCATTGCAAACTTTAGAGGAATGACTAAAAAAAAAAAAAAAAAGAGTTATTTTAAACTATAACTGATATTTTGAGAAAGGAGAGAAAATAGAAAAATATGAAATTCTCAATTAAAACTACAAGTGACATCAAATAGTGGAAGATAAAAATAACAAAAGATAAAAAGATAAAAAAGAACAATGGCAACAAATAACAATAACAAACATGATAGATATTAATCCAACTATATCAGTATAACTTCAAATATCAATTTTTCTAAATACATAAAAGAAATTTTCAGAATTAATTGAAAAGCAAGACTCAATTACATGCTCTCTATAAGAAACCCATTTTAAATATAAAGACACATAGATTAAAAGTAAAAGGATGAAGACAGATATAACATGCTAACATTAATTAGAAGAATGTGGGAGCAGCTATATTAATTCCAAACAGAAAAAACTTCATTTCATGATGATAAAGAGCCCAACTCTCCAAGAAAATAGAAAATGCTCAATGTTTATGACCTGAAAAATAGAGCATCAAAATCTAGTTCAGAACAGCAGCAAAAAGAATGAAATACCTATAAATAAATTTAATCAAGAATGTGAAAGACAAGTATACTAAAAGCCAAAAGGTCTTGATGACATGAAAGAATGGAAAGATATACCATGCTCATGGATCAGAAAAATGAATATTGTGAAAATGTCTATTCTACCCAAAGCAATCTGCAGATTCAATGCAATCCTTATCAAAATTCCAAATGCATTTTTCTGATATAGGAAAAAAAAACCTAAAGTTTGTGTGAAACTACAAAGACTTGTATGGGAACCTAAATAGCCAAAGCAATCTTAAGAAATAAGATCAAATGTAGAGGGGTGCCTGCATGGCTCAGTGGGTTAAAGCCTCTGCCTTCAGCTCCGGTCATGATCCCAGGGTCCTGGGATCAAGCCCCGCATCAGGCTCTCTGCTCAGCAGGGAGTCTGCTTCCTAGTCTCTCTCTGCCTGCCTCTCTGCCTGCTTGTGCTCTCTGTCTGTCAAATAAATAAATAAAATCTTTTTTAAAAAAAGATCAAAGGTAGAGGCATTACACATTCCAACTTCAAACAATATTTCAAAGCCATACTAGTTAAAACACTATGGTATTGGTATAAAAACAGAAACATAGATCAATGGAATATAATAAAGAATCCAAAAATAAACCTATGGATAGGATGAATTAATTTTCAACAAAGGAGCCAAGAATATGCAGTGGGGAAAAGGACAGTCTCTTCAATAAAAAGTTTTGGGAAAATTAAAGGGTGATATGCAAAGAGTGATATTGGATCTGGATTTTTTAAAAGATTTTATTTATTTATTTGACAGACATCACCAGCAGAGAGGCAGACAGAGAAAGAAAGGAGGAAGCAGGCTCCCCACTGAGCAGAGAGCCCTATGCAGGGCTTGATCCCAGAGCCCCAGGATCATGACCCAAGCTGAAGGCAGAGGCTTTAACCCACTGAGACACCCTGGCACCCCTGGATCTCTATTTCATACCAAAAATGTGACTACTTCAAATGAAAATGCTTCTGCACAGCAGAGGAAATCATCAACAAAATGAAAAGTCAACCTACCAAATGGGAGAAGATATTTGTAAACCATATATCTGATAAGGAATTATTATCCAAAATATACACAGAAGTCATACAATACAGTTTTTAAAAAATGGCCAAAGGACCTGAATGAGTATTTTTTTAAAAATGCAAATGGCCAATAGGAACATAAAAAAAGTGCTCAACATCAGTAATCATCAGGGAACTATAATTCAAAAACACAATGAGATATCACCTTACACTTGTTAGGATGGCTATTCTCAAAAAGCAAGAGATGACAAATGCTAGAGAGGATGTGGAGAACGAACACCCCTTCTGCACTGTAAGTAGGAATGAAAATGATAAAATCAGTAATGAAAACAGTATGGGGGTTTCTCAAGAAATTAAAAATAGAACTATGTGATTCATTAATTCCATTTATGGGCATATATTGAAAGGAAACAAAACCATTATCTTAAAATATATCTATCCTCCCATGCTTGTTACAGTATTATTCACAATAATAGCCAAGATATAGAAACAACCATAGTGTCTGTCAACAAATGAATGAACAAATGGATGAATAAAATGTGAATGGATTGTGTGTGTATACACACACACATACAGACAGACATACACACACACTGGAATATTATCCAGCCTTTAAAAAAAAAAAAAAAAAGAAAATCTTACCATTTGTACAACATGGATGAACCATGTCGGCATTATATTAAGGGCACTTTGCTAAGTGAAAGAAGTTAGCAAAAGACAAATACTACACAGTATACCTTAAATATGGAATTTAAAAAGAAAGGGGGAGGTTGAACTTATAGAAATAGAGAGTAGAAAAGTGGTTGCCAGGCAACAAAACCAAGAAATAGGGAAACAATAGTTAAAATGTACAAAAGTTCAGCTAGAAGATGAATAAGTTCTGAGGAACTGAAGTATCAATACAGTAACTGTAGTTGATAACACTGTATTATAAAATTGGAACTTGGTAAGTAGTAGAACTTAAATGTTAATTAACAATGAAGGAAATCCTTTCACACTGTGTACATATATCAAATCATCACATTGTATGCTTTAAATATTTTGCAATTTTTTTGTATATTATACTTCAAAGAAAACTGAAAAAAAAGAAGAAATATTTGCACAACAAGAAATAGAAAACCTGAAAAGGCCTATATCTATTAAAGAAATTGAATTAATAACTAATAACCTTCCAGAAAGAAAGTACCAGGAGCAGATGGGTTCACTGGTGAATTCCACCAAATATTTAAAGATGAAATTATTCCTATTATCTTCTATTCCAGAAGATAAAAATAAATAAAATATTTCCTAACTCATTGTATGAGGCCAACATCAACCGAATATAAAGATCAGACCAAGACTTTAAAAGAAAAGAAAATTATAGACCAATATTCTTTATGACTGCAGGCACAAAAACTTATAATGAAATACTAGTAAATTGAATTACAATAATATATAAAAATAGTTGCATAAAATGCCCAAGTGGCATTTATCCCAAGTGTGCAAAGCTGGTTCATTATTCCCAATTTAAAAATAACTTATGGAATCCATCACATTGAGGGGCTAAAGAAAAAAAATTGTACGATCATATAAATAGATGCAGAAAAAATATTCGACTAAATCCAAAATCCATTTATGATTAAGAAGACAACTGTCAATAAACTAGGCATAAAGGAAAACTTCCTGAACTTAATAAAAACATGTACAAAAATCCTATAGCTAACATCACACTTAATTGTGAGGAAATAACAACTTTCCTAAAGATAAGGAGCAAAAAGTATATCCCATTTCACCATTTCTTTTTAGTGTCATTCTGGAATTACAAACTAGTTCAGTAAGACAAAAAAAAAAAAAGTTGATAAAAACTATAGAGCTTGGGAAATAAACAACAGTCTTTGTTTTCAGATTATATGATCATCTATGTTGAAAATCTGAAAGAATTAACAAACAAACAAATAACAACTCCTGGAACCAATAGGCAATAATAACAATATTGTAGGATATGAGGTTAATATACAAAAGTAAATCACTTTCCTATATATCAGCAATAAACAAGTGGAATTTGAAATAAAAAAATGCTATTTACACTAGCACTAAAAAAATAAGGCCTGCAGGTATAAATCTAACAAAAATATATGCAATACCTCTATGAGGAAAAATACAAAACTCTAACAAATGAATTAAAAGAACTAAAAAATGGAGAGCTATTTTTTGTTCATGAATAGAAAGAATCAATATTGATAGAAAGGATCAATATTGTCAAAATGTCTTCCCAATTTGTTTTACAGATTCAATTCAATCACAATAAAAATCCCAGCAGATTCTTTTGTGGATAGTTATGAACTGATTCTAATGTTTATATGGACTGATAAAAGATATCAGAATAGCCAATTCAATACTGAAGAAGAAGAACAAAGTAGGAGGACTAACACTACCTGATTTCAACATTTACTGTAAATCTACAATAATCAAGACAATGTGGTCCAGGAGAAAGACCAGATGAATAGATCAATGTAACAGAATTAAAGGCTAGAAATACACCTACATAATATGATCAGCTGATATGGACCAAAAAGAAAAATCAATACAATGGAGCAAAGATATTCTTTTCAATAGATGGTACTGGAAAAACTGGACATTCACAAGTAAATACAAGAAAATCTGAACACAGAACTTTCACCCTTTGCAAAAATTACTCAAAGTGGATCATTGCCTTAAACATGCTCCACATCATATGTCATCAAGGAAATGCAAATTAAGAGCTACTATCACACACCTATTAGAAAGGTGAACATCCAGAATACTGACAATACCAAATGCTGGTGAAGATGTGGAGTGATAGGAACTCTGATTCATTGCTAGTAGAAATAAAAAATGGTATAGCGACTTTGGAAGACATTTTGGTGGTTTCTCCAAAACTAAAACTAAGT
>RCUC01097648.1:0-10962 GCA_003697995.1 Taxidea taxus jeffersonii | reverse complement strand
CAGGCCATGCTCCCTACAAGAGCCGCCAAGCTCCCCAGTTTCTTTGCTGGAGACTCGAGTCCCTGGATTGTGGTGACAGAGAGCTCTTCATACCAGGCCACTTACAAATTGAGTTTTAAAGATAATTAGGATCTGAAAATTGTAAGTAAAAGATTTCATTTAAGGCTTTGCGAGGCTCATGAATTGCTATAAAAATATTCTTTCAAGTGAGATTTCATGAAGACTGACAGCAGAACACAGGGAGAGGCATACTCCATAGCAATCATACCAGAGAGTTTATGGAAAAATGAGTACTCACTTGAATAATATTGTCAATTCTTTCCAAATCCTTTATTACAAACTCCCACTTTGCTTCTGTTTTAGGAAGACCTGCACTGATAGAGCTGAAAGCAAAACCAAAGAGCAAAACATTTTGCATGGATATAATAATACGGATGGTCTTATTACAGGCAAAAGAGCAATCAAGATTTTTTTTTATTTTGGTCACTGAAAATAAGTGTTATCCTTGCCTTTGGGTATTCAACAGACTTACAGATGAATATAAATACCAAATATATATGTGTGTGTATATATTTGGTATTTATATTCATCTGTAAGTCTGTTGAATATATATATATATATCTCCTTGGTATCTGAGGCTAACTTAAGGACTGACCTACCGGGATTAGGGAAAAACCTAATTTGGAAGGATAACTTCTAAATAACCTGGTGTAATATATCACAATGGAATAAACATAACACCTGATGTGCCATAGTGCTCAGTAATTGTTTTTGAATGAATTGCTAGTTTTCTAGCAGAGGTTTCATTTGACTTTTAAGTCCAATAAATAGGCAAAATGTTTAAAATAAGCAATAATCATTTTCACAGACAGGTTTTGATAGTAAATATTTTTTACCATCTATGGTTCCCTGCACCAAGAAGGCATTAGTAAGAAAAACTGAGCTGAGGGTCATATTACATAACTACAAGCTGGGTGCTTTGGGCCAACTATATGCAGAGAATTAGCTACATATGAGAGAGAAGAAAAAAGTTAATAAGCATGGAAGTATATGAACGTATAGTAGGAAGAAAAACAAAAGGCCTAAAGAAAGAAAGAAACATTTCAAACTGAAGTAGGATAGGGCTCAGAGGATGGGAGATGTCTGTGTCAGAGAGAGATAAAAAAGTAACATGGACAAGCCCTAAATATCTATATTTTACTGCTGTGAAAATCATGTAAGCTATTAATAAGGAATGAGCTTCCAAGCTTAGTTCAATACCAAGAGGTCTAATTTTTTGGAAGCATTGAGGACTCATTTGGAATATTACCCAAATGTAGAAATGCCCATTTGGGTGTTTACCACACCTGCTCAGAATCTCTGCAATCTGCCTTCTATCGTACCCCAAATACTTAGTTCCTAAGGATTTAAGCAAACTGAACACAACCCAGTTTAATAGAGAAGATACTGAAGAACCATGATCGTGGCCATTAACATGATGCCAGTTAATGCTGAAAAATAAACTCACCCCAAAATGAAGACATGAATGCCAGCCTCGGTTAGAATATGACTATTTAAAAGTAAACACAAGTAGCATTGGATGGAAGTACTTCTCAAATATGGTTTCTGAAAAATATAATCACAGGCAAAGTGGTTAAAACTCTTTTAGTTAAAAATGAAACTTAAAATCATATTTTATCATATTTTCAGATGCCAAAAGGTAATTTTATCACAATTTCAGAATTAATGCTCTTTGTTAGAATTAATGAAGCTAGAATTTATCCTTCTTGCTTTCTCCCCACCTCCAGCTCTGTCTCTTATGTGCAAAATTCTTTAATATGTATTTCTCCAGGTGCATTTCAGTGATGATAATTTTAAGATAATTCACATATTTACTAACTTACATATATACTGATATCACCACTTACTTTGTTTCTATTATCCTTATCTTCACTCTCATCTTTTTTTCCCTTTTTAATAGTTCAGCACATATTTGTTTGATTGCCCTTATTTCTCCATGCCACGTTCATTTTTTTTTTTTAATTTGGGTGTGGTTGACAGTAGTTCAACCTATTTTATACAGCGCAGGTTAATAACATGAGTTACTGATATAGGTGTACTAGATACATATTAACTTCATGTAACTATATGAAAACGCATTATATATTGATATCATTTGGAGGAAAAAATGGATAAAAATAGACCCAAGTAAAGATACTCTACGCCATCCTAACAAGCGATATATAATAATTTTTCTTGGTGATTTAGGAATCTATTTACCGTAGAATTTCTTACTTTTCACACTTTTGCCTACCTCTCTCACACTGTCAAAACCTTTAGTTTCAGACAATACCCTAACCACTAAGAATCTGTGCCTCCTTTAGTCTACACCAAAGAGACAAATAATATCCAGACACTGTCATCAAAGGCTAGACAATTCATTGATTAGATGGAAAATTAAAAGCACAAAATAAGGTAAAATAAGTGAACTACTACATTTACAATGACATGAAGATCTAATCAGAGTGTTAGTAGAGTTAAAAGACCTATTTCTTATTACTATTTTCAAAATAAGAATAATCCTGAGATCTGGGACATCTCAAGGTCTTTGGAGAAGAGTCCTATAAGTTACTATGAATGATCTGATCTGAGATACAAGTGATCTTTTATGAAAAGTCCATCTACTCTCTTTATTTAATTTTTCTTACCGAAATTCTCATTACTCAATGCCAGGGTAACTCCTTGAGTACGGAAGAAGAGCTGGCTACGGCAATGGGCTTCCAGCAGCCATCCATCCAGAAGACTTCCTACAATACGACCCAGGGTAATGAGTGAGGCATTAAAAACACAAGTGGTCTAGCAGGGGGAAGAAAGGGAGGAAATTAATAGTCATTATGCACTTACTCTTTCAGGGGCTATTAGTCACTTAACACATATATCCCATCACATCCTCACAACAATCGTATGGGGTAGGGCTAGCAGCGCACGGGGAAGTGCCCAGGCCCACAGCAAGTATGAGACAGTTAGGATTTGAGACCAGGTCTGTCTAATGAACAAATCAAATGATCTCCACTAGAGTATGTCCCTGAATTAGCAAATTCCAAAATTCCGTATCAGTCAACAGCAGAGGCGACCAGACACCTGCCATCATATAAACTACTGACTATTCACTTAATTTACAACAGAAGTAGCCACTTCTACAGATTCCGAACAGCTAGCTGTCTGCAGTCTTTGAAACGAATCACTGTGAATTAAAACATTATTTGAGAATCTCAGAAGTAACAAATTCTATTTTTTCTAATTCAAGGCAAGGAAGCATGTGAAGATCACACACTCCCAACTTCAATTCCATTTTATTAAAGCAAAAATTAAAAGCGAGATACTTACAATGTAAAGCTATTTATGCCATTCTTTTAAAATAGTATGTATTTACTGACCTCCCCACAAAGATCTGCCACAGCCTTGACATAAATATTCACTGCAATTTAAGTTCTATAAATTCAATTATTTAAACTATTTTATTTTATTTGTTGATATATGATGTATAAATCTTTAAAAGAAAAAAACTAGCATTTATCTAGGTGTTAAACAAGAACTATGAGAGTACATTCAACAGGAATGCCTTTTTTTTTCAACAATAACATATGAAATCGAATCCTCCTATTACATATGATCTGACTCTTATGCACGAGTTTAATTACAGCAAACCCTCCTTATTACTCCCATCTTAGAACCATCCTCTTTGTCTGTATTATCTCAGAGCTTCAGGTTTTCACAAAACTTCATAATTTTCTTATCATAATTATCCAAAGTCTCTTAAATTTCCTGCATCCTTTTAGGTTGTATCCCAAACTCCACACTGTTCCAATAAAAGTACTTATTGACTGGAGCCTGAGCAAAACTAAGGGTGCTAGAGGTGTTAATAAGGCCTTTCTGGAGCCACTTGAGCAAGCGGTGAAGTGTTCACAGCACGTCTCCACGCGTGCAGAGGGTTCGATTCTCACCGGGGGCTCAATGGACATCTACCACCATTCCCACTCATCCCCGGCGGGCTCCCGTGAAGCAAGACTAAGCCTGTACCCAGAATGTTCCTGCCAAGCATGGTGGAACGCAGCAGGAACCCGCCTCCAAAGCAGCAAGCAAAATAATGACCGTGGAGGCCAGTGTCGCCAAAAAGGGAAATTCACAGCTTTGCCACCGACAAAAGAAAAGAACTGACACAGTGTCCTGGGAGAACAGCGAAGAATCCGATTTTTACAGCAGCTTCGGAAGCATTTAACCTGCCCCTTGCTAGTTCTGTGGACCAGTAATTTTACCAGAAATAAGTGTGTGTGCGCACGCGTGCACGTGTGTGGGTCAAAACACAGAATGGGTTAAAGAAACCTGAGAAGGTAAAATATTCCTTTCTCTTTAGCCAGGACTCAAGGTGAACAATTAATATAACTCATTAATATTAGTGATGGTAACATTATAATAAGTGTTTGTACCTGGTGCTTTCAGGTTTACCAAAGTACGTCCTATGCGTGACCCCATGCAATCCTGGCAATCTGTTCCTGTGAAAGATACTTCTCTTATTTTATGGCAAAGAAACTGAGGCTCTGAGAGGTCAAGCGACTTGCTTCCGGTAAATGTCATACGTGCGACCGTGAACACTGACCTCACAGCCCAAGGTGGGCAGGGGAGGAGGGATGCCAGAAACAGAGATGAGTAGCCCTTTCCTCTAGGAAGCAGCCAACCCACCCCTCAGGAGTAAGAAAAAGCCACTGCTCCACAGACACTTTAAAAACCGGTCTTTCCAATTCCTTGTGTCAAACAGAATTTCAGCTCTCTCACATCCGTGATCTCATTTGACTTTTCACAAAATACCTGTTAGAGAGAAGTGGCTGAAACCAGGTTAATTACTTTCTGAGAAGGCAAATGTAGGGATGAAGTAAATTACCCGCTTCCTTTCACGTCATATTTTTGGAGAACGAGGAGAGCAGTGTTGAATCCTGGCAAACTAATTGCGTGTGATCATGAAATGCGCTCGCAATCAGGCACCTTTGGTTTGTCCCTCGTTCATCTGGGGGCCTGGATCCAGGAACAAAACAAAACAAAACAAAACAAACAAACAAACAAAAACAACTGAATCCCAGCCTTGCACTCAAGTGGCTCACAAATTTGAAGCAGGATTTTTATGTGTGTGCGACCTTGTGATTGAGTGACACTGCAGGATGGCTGCTGACCTTATCGCAACACTGCTATGCTAGCAGGACATCACTGCCCAGGGGTAAGACATCGGGAAGAGCTGACTAATCAACACAGCTGGGCAGCTCTAAGAGCTTGAATTCTGGAGTGACTTGTGAGAATAACTGTACACATCTTGCATTCCATATCAATACTGTAGTCCTTCCTGGCGAGGAAACATAATATAACACACTGCTGTGTTATCTTGTTTTATTCTGCTTGATTACTTACTTGCCTAGTCACACGTTCAAAGTAAATTTTAAAAGGTTTAGCAGAGAAGAAAGTTTTAAGTATTGGTTAATTTGGTAAACACATTCATCTATTCAGAC
Source organism: Taxidea taxus jeffersonii (assembly GCA_003697995.1). NCBI lineage: Eukaryota > Metazoa > Chordata > Mammalia > Carnivora > Mustelidae > Taxidea > Taxidea taxus. The sequence goes on along the minus strand of RCUC01097648.1, from coordinate 5,428 downwards.
ACACACACACCCACACCCACACACACACACACACACACACAAACACCAAGAAAAATGAGGGCAAACCAATGTTGCAAGCTTATGTGACTATAAAGGATGAAAGACAGAAGGTTGCCTGGGTGGTTCAGTCAGTTAAGTGTCTGCCTTCAGCTTAGGTCATGATCCAGGGTCCTGGGATCGAGCCCCACAATGGGGTCTCCACTCAGCCGGGGGTCTGCTTATCCCTCCACCTGCTTGTGATATTTCTCTCTTTCTCTCCCTCCCTCCAATAAAAAGAAATCTTAGGGAAAAAAAAAAAATGGAATGGAAGACAGCTTTGCTGCCCTTTACTCATTTAGCAAATATTTACTGAGTACTTACGACGTGCTAGATATTTCTCTCTGACCTGGGGGATACATCAATGAATGCAGAGGACAAACCACCTTGACTTTAGTGAGAAGGACAGACCACGTACAGTATACATAAACTAGCTAATTATATGTTTTATTAGAGAGAGATAAGTGATTTAGGAAAAGGAAAACACAGAATAATCATGAACGATATGGCTCTGATTTGGAGTACGTTGTCAGGGTCAAGTTCAGTGAGAACAAAATGAGATCAAAGACATACAGGCAGCAAGGGAATGTGCCCCAAGGATACCCTAGTAAAGAGCATTTGAAGCAGAGGGAAGAGCCTGAGCAAAGGCACAGAGGCAGCAGCATGCCTCTGAGTTTGAGGATTGGAAAAGAGGCCAAAGGAGCGAGCAAATGAAAGCAGTCGGAGATGAGATCAGAAACATAGAGAGGGAGGCGTGGGTCAGACTGGAACTTTTCCGTCACTGTAAACATCTAAAGTGGGAAATCACTGCAGCACTTTATCAAAGCAGATAGCTGATACCATCTGAATGAGCTTGTTAAGAATCTGTCTTGGCTCCCGTGTTAAGGACAGGCTGGGCTGGATAGGGCAAGGCTGGAAGCAGCGGTCCCGTGACTACAGCAGAGCAGGAGACACGCTATGGGCTATGGGTGGAGCAGAGACTTTGAAGGGAGGGGGCAGATCTGGAGCTTTTATTTTGGATGTGTGCAGTTTGAGACGTCTAGTACATATCCACATGGAAATGTCGAAGAGGCAGTGAGATGTAAGAATCTTGAGTTCAAGAAAGTGGTTTGAGCCTGAAATCCACATGGGATTCCCGACACCGGTCGAGATCACCAAGGAAAAGGTAGAGAAAAGGACCAAACCTGAGCCAAGGTATTTCTTTTCTTTTTCTTTTTTTTTTTTTTAAGATTTAATTTTTATTTATTTGACAGACAGAGATCACAAGTAGGCAGAGAGGCAGGCAGAGAGAGAGGAAGGGAAGCAGGCTCCCCGCTGAGCGGAGAGCCTGATGGGGGGCTCGATCCCAGGACCCTGGGATCATGACCTGAGCCGAAGGCAGAGGCTTTAACCCACTGAGCCACCCAGGCGCCCCGAGCCAAGGTATTTCAATACAAACTAGTCAGAGACACAAAAAAGGACCAGCAAAGAAAAACTCAAAGGAAAGACCAGTGAAAGGGGGGAAAATGAAGAGTGTGCTGTTCTAGAAATCAATGAAAATTATATCCAGGGAAAGAAATGATCACATCAAAGGTGCTGACAGGTCGAAGAAGACACGGATTGGGTCCTGAAGTGGGCTTAGTAACATGGGGGTGCTGGGTGACTCTGACAAGAGCATTTTCAAGGAGTGATGGAGACAGATGCCTGCCCAAAATGGGTTGAGGAGAAAGTGGGAGGGAAGGATTTATAAAAGGTTAGTGCAGGCAATATTTTGCCAAATACTGCTCCAAAAGGGAGAAAGAGAGTGATAAGAAGTAATAGAAGATAGGGGGCGATAACAGCATGTCTGTATACTGAGGGAGACACTGGGGGAGAAAGGATCCTTGCCAGAGTGATGTTCTTGAATAGGCAAGTGAGGAGGAGATGGGACTTCATGCACAAGTGGGCTGGTGGCTGGGTCATCCGTTGTCATGGAAGGAAGGCTGAGGGTCAGGGTAGATGCCCTGTCTGGGCGGTGGAGAGCTGTGATAGTGTATGTTCTCAACTGTTGCTTCCATTTTCTCGGTGAATTGGAACAAAAAGTCATCGGCAGGGAGTGAGGCCAGGGAGGGAGTGTTGGGGGTTGAGAACAGAGGAAAATATATAAAACAGCCATTGAGGTAAATAGGAGAACAACAAACGTAAGTACAGTATGAGAGCTGTGCCCATTGGAAGTCCGTGGCCGAGAAGGGTTAGAAAGGAAGATTAGTCGGCACGTGCGTGTTTTCTCCAGCCACATTTCACTGCAAGGAAGCCGCAGACCAGGCAGAGGTGGAGAACCGTGTTTAATCAGGGTCGTGCATGCCAGCGAGCTTGAGCAAGAGAGAGGCAAGGGACTTCAGAGTACACATGAGAGAGTATAACGGGAGATACGCCCAGGAAATCTAATTTGCTGTGTTTATGACAAAACTTCAAGGAGAAAGTGTTCCTAGAATCATACCGTAAAGAATGAATAGATGTTAGATGTTAGATGTAAGTGAAGAGAGAAAGACAACATTCTAGGTGGAGGGAAGAGCCACAGCAAGGACATATGCAAACACGTGCAGTGTGTACGCAGAAGAAAGTGTGTCATCGGCTACCAGTGTGGAAGCAGGGGTAGGTATGAGTAGACAAAACAATCATGGGTATATGAAGCAGGGACCGGCAAATGTAGTCTCTTCAGGGCCTGAGAGTGAGAATGTCAGCCTGTCCTGTGTTCCCAGTTACACTACTCAACCTTGCTATGAGAGTGGGAAAGAGCCAAACACCATGCATGATCGAACGCATTCAGCGCAGTCAGTTGGTGAATTCGACCCATGGGCTATATAGTTTACAGACCTCTGACTCCTAGGGATCTCTTAATCAGCCCCAACTGGAAAATAGTTGAGAAAGTGATACATTTAAATGTCTCAAATTGTCTTAGTACTAAGGGTGCCAGCATTTTGTTCAGCAATTGCTTTTAAGCTGTTTTCAATGGACACTAATATTGCAAACTTTTCGAATACAAAATTGCATTAAACACAATCTGTGTTCAGTATTAAAGCTAAAAAGAAAAAGAAAAACCAATATGGACTATGTTACCATCGGTACTACTTTGATTTTTAAAAATTAATTCCTATAAGATATGAAGTTGGTATTTAATTCTCTCATAAGGCCACACAATATGTTAACAGGGCCTATAAATCCCATAATTTATCAAGGCAATAAAAATAAATGATTAAGTAAGATGTTTCTCCTTTTAAAAACACTATTTCATATAAGGTTTACAAAGTACTTGTTTTTAATATATATATATTTTTTTTAAATAAAAACTATGTTTAAGTTTTGGGGAATAGTGAAGACAAATTGCTTAGTTATATTGAAGTACTTCTAAAGCAAATCATAACCATTGAGATGTCTATGCTACCAAGGGGGCACCTGGGTGGGTCAGTCCATTAAGAAGCCAACTCTTGATTTCAGCTCACGTCATGATCTCAGGGTTGCCAGATCAAGCCCCACATTTGGTTCCACGCTGGGCATGGATCCAGCTTAAGAGTCTCTCTCTCCCTCTTCCTCCACCTCTCCCCCTGCTTCTGTGTGCACTTGTGTGCATGTCCTCTCTCTCTCTCTAAAATAAATACTTAAGAAAGGTGTCTACACTACCAAAGACAAAGGCAGTGATAAAATCTGGAGACCTGAGTTATGATGATTGCTCAAAAAGCATTAATTAAATAGATGGTATTATCAAAAATGAATATAGAAACACCTCAGGTAGCTTATTATCTAAGAAAGACAATGATGCATACATGTAGCTGGGAGGCATATACACACTGATCATAGTTCCATGTAGCAATACATCTGTGTTTTTTAAATCATTTGGTGCAAAGTTCTTGAAAAGTGTGTTGTGTAAGTGTTTTTGAAAAATGGTAGCTAATATAATTCTCTAGGGCAAGTACAATGGACAGCTTGCCCAGAATAGCACAGTTTTAATACTTAACCTACTGTCTAGGAATAATGAGATCTGTTCCTCCAGCCCACTTTCCAAAAGTACTGCATTCAGAACACTTGAGAAAGGTGAAGAAATTCTCCCAGACCACAGCACAAAAGGACAAAAAGTTGGAAATTATGAGAGATCTAGAAATTCCAACATAGAATCGAAATGGAACTCCAGAAAGAGCAAAGAAAATGGAGAGGAGGAAATAATTACAAAATGATTTTTAAGAACTCTGTAGAGGTGAGAAAAGACACTAGCTTTCACATTGAAGGAACGTAAAAAGAACTGATGAAAAATGTGGTATTTTTTAACTTAAATTCTCTAATTCCAGAATAAAGAAAACCAGGCTAATAGCATTCATGGAGTAAAAATAAGTTACTTAAAAACAAGAATCAGAATGAATCTGATCATGGTACGTATAAGACCATAGAACGAATCTTCAAAATTTAAGGGAAAATGAATTTGAACCTAGAAGGATATTAGTATTTAAGAAAGAGGGCAAAAATATTCTTTCATAAGACTTTCTAAAATATAAGATCCACAGAATGTGAAATAATAGTGTGAAAGTGCATTGTGGAAAAATAAAAATGCCCCCAAAATAGAAAAAGATGTGGGATATTAAAATATGAAGCATAAAACAAGTAACATTTATATTTGGGTCTAAATAAAGGCACCATTCTTCTCAAGTCCGTGGTTTTTTACCTGCTTCATTCATTCATTTATTTTGCAAAATGTGAGATCCTTGTGATTAGAAACCCTGTTTATCTTGTCCACAACTGTGCCTCCAGCACATAAAAGCATACTAGCTTAATGTAATAAGGACATATTCTATTTTCCTTGGATTTGGTTTTTCATTTGTTTGCAATTACATTGTTCCCCTTCTCACACCCATCAACCCCTTAGCTGCACGTGCTTCCCCATCCAGCAGGTGTCGCAGTTAGTCCCTGTAAAACTACCCTAGGTAGCACTCTAAGTTCCCTCATTTCATCTTTCTGCTACTTTGATTTTGCTAAATTCAAATTACAAGCTACAAAGTACTGCTGGAAAAAATGTACCATTATAACTTCTTGAGACACAGCCTCCAATGGGCCATCTCTACATCGTGCTAATAATTTCTTGCTCTCTGACATTCTCCCCACTTTTAAAGTCAGCTTATTGAGGTATAATTTCAGCATTAATAAAACATATCCATTTTAGGTATACATCATGGGTATTTATTTATACAACCAAAACTGGCAAATGCTACATATCACTGCTTTTCTTTTTTTCTTTTAATAAGAACCAGCTTCCTTGCCTACCACGGACCACAGCCTTATTCACTTTTTGCATTTAAATTTCTCAAAAATATTCTAAAATCTTTAATAGCTTCTTGATTTTCTATTAGTTTTTCCTTTATACAATTTATCATTAAATTCTTAGGTG
>RCUC01097645.1:0-35912 GCA_003697995.1 Taxidea taxus jeffersonii | reverse complement strand
CCCCCCCCCCCCAGCTCCGCCTGCCTCTCTGCCTACTTGTGATCACTCTCTCTCTGTCAAATAAATAAATAAAATGAAAAAAAAGAGGTCATATGTCAGAAAAATATATTCCGCTTACATGCAGAATCGAAGCTCATAGGAAAAATCCCTATGCCAAGATATATTATAGAGTAAGAAAATCACCTGCCTCGCTTTTCTCTGGTCTTTATTGTTGGGTTTCGGTTTCCATATCTTGAGGCGACTTACCACTGGCATTGGACTGAATGAACTTCATCTCTCTGCCCCCACCTGGGCAAAACACGGCCTTCGCCGCTACCATCCAAAAACTGTTCCAATATCCATCTCTCTTCTTGCATTGAGTTCTTCCTACCCCAACCCGCTCTCCCTTCCACTACCTTTTGAAAAATAGTGTGACAGATACTTTCACTAGTAAAAATGAAATCAGCAAGCAGTCTTCTACTACAAAGGGAGAATCAAATTTCAAAATTTCTCATGAGTAGAAGCAGATTTCCTTTCCCACCCGCCTCCAGGCTTCGCATTTGCATCAGCTAACCAAGGAGTACAGTCGGCCCATTGCACTGGAAGCACGTGTTAGAGCGCCGCCAAGTCAACGCACTTCTCCGCAGACAGACGGCAGACGCATAAAATATCACTTATTAGGACCTACAGCACTGGTAGAATTTTCCTAAGCTCTGAGAAATGTTAAATTGGTAATTTTGAATTCCAGTGTGGGAGACATGGTTTCTTTGTGGTCTTCAGATAGTATTGCAATGTAATGTGCCTTTCTTGATAAACAAGAATCCTTTTTACCCTGTTTATGAAATTAATGTCTTGATTTCTGCAGACTTATATATTCAAGTAGAAGCCGTTTTTTCAGGAAACTGGGGGAAAAAAACATGTCTTCTGAGACCGTATAAGTCAGTTCAGAAATCTAGGCTGACTTGGCCAAGTTTCAAATAAATATACATATAAACGCACACATGCGCACACACGCACACGTGCACACGCGCACACACGCACACACACTTCAACCTGTCAGGCATTTAACAGGAAGAGTCAGCTTGTGTGTTTGCATTATGGGCGATACACAAAATTTGGTGTTTCCTACCTGGACTAGATTGATAAAATGTAATCCCGAATAACAACAGCAAACAAACTTGTTTAGCAACCTGCTGGAACTCCAGCCAGATCATTTATTTTATAAAGAAAGGTGATTGACTTTATCAGTATTACACTAACATTGAAATTGATAAAACGGGTGTTGGTTTTAATCACAGCATTTGGAGGTTTCATTGTATGTGAAAGGAAAATTCACTTCATTTTATGGAGGAAGTTACTGACACCTAGAAAGGAGACGTGAGGGAGCACCTTGGTGACTCAGCCAGTTAGGTGTCTGACTCTTGGTTTCAGCTCAGGTCCCGACCTCAGGGAGTCTGCTTGAGATTCTCTCTCTCTCCCTCTGCCACTCCCCCCACTCTCTCCCTCTCTCAAAATAAATAAATAAATCTTAAAAAAAAAAAAGAAAGGAGATGTGACTTGTTCAAGGTCCCATAGTAAATTTATGAAAAGGAGGACTATAAAACATAGGTTTTTCCCTGTTAAAAAAAAAAAAAACTGAATGATCTCCTTAGGAAGAACCCAAAAACATAATAAAGGTGGCAGGCATTCACCACCCCCCAGCCTGATGATTTCACTTTATTTTTCTAAGATTGTATCACTTGTTATCAAAATGCTAGTAACTGTGTTTATTATGCTGAGTCTTCCTGTGCAAGGATGTGGAATGCCTCTTCTGCAGGTTTGCTTCGTAGGTCTGACAGATCTGCTACACTTCATCCTACCGCTGGAACATTTCTGGATGAAACGACGTATCTGGCACTTGTTTTAAAATAGTCCAGCCAGGGGAAGAGAGCTGAGATTTAAATGCAACCAGATTGGCTACATGTTCACTGTGAGGTTAGAGAAAGGATCACTCGGGAGGTCACGGTACTACTCTCTGTACCTTTACTTATGTTCGAAATTTTCCTTTTTTTTTTTTTTAAAGATTTTGTTTATTTATTTGACAGACAGAGATCACAAGTAGGCAGAGAGACAGGCAGAGAGGAAGGGAAGCAGGCTCCCTGCCGAGCACAGAGCCCGATGTGGGACTCGATCCCAGGACCCCGGGATCATGACCTGAACCAAAGGCAGAGGCTTTAACCCACTGAGCCACCCAAGAGCCCCGAAATTTTCCTTTTTTTAAGTTTGGACAGAATGCTAGCAAGTTCCTAGGGTGAGAGGCAGCTGGATTTGCTGACTGCGGGTTGGAGCGTTGCAGGTTAACACAGCTCAGTCTGGCCTGGGTGTGCAATGTGTCTCTGAGGCCCCCACATGCTCTCTCTCTCTGTTTGCAGGGTTGTTATGATCTGGTGACCAGTTTCATGGAGACCAACATGGGAATCATCGCCGGAGTGGCTTTTGGAATTGCGTTCTCCCAGGTAGGCTGCGTAATTGTGCAGTCAGGCCTGGCCTTCCCAGCCTCCTGCCCCGGCTTCCTTCCCCAGGCTCCCGATTCCCTGCCTGGCCCCCCTGGGCCTTGGGAGAGGCTGATTGATGGGGTTGGAGCTCCTTGCTCATTAGTCCTCAGGTCATCTGTTTATTGATTTTTCTTCTTCAACTTAAATGAAGTTTTGTCATCAAGGGAATATCGGTTACAGTTCAACTAATGACTAGCTCCAGAAAACAACTTGCTGCTTCTGTAGGTCAAATGGAGGTTAACTGAACCAAGTGCTGGCTTAATTGGAGCATAAACAACTTGAAACGTCAAATGGCTGATCTGGGTTTGGGGAGAGGCTCTTTTTTCCTGGTTGACCTGTCCCTGTTCTGTTCTTCGTTCCTGTCGATTATGCATGAGCCGTCTCCTTTTATAGAAAGCCTACAGTTAGCAAACTTTGTCTGGCGATCATTACTTTCACCCTAAGTTTGACTATGGTTCCTTATGATGGAAACAGAATTCTTGTCTATTAAATTGTGCAGCCCTTTATCTCCACCCAGCCTCTCTAAAATAACAGGAGAAGTCATTCTGCCAGCGAAGGGTGCCATGCGGACTCATAGATAGAACACGATTAAGCTGACTAAACTTCGGCCCACCTCGGCCCGGCAGCACAGTACCCCACAGGCGTCTGATCTCGCAGCCAAATGATCACATAACTGTGACGACAGAGCTCTGGGTGGGAGGACTGGCATGTATACTTAACAACCAAATGAAAGCTTGGTGTATGTTTAACTCCGGATTTTTTCAGAGAACAGATCATTTTTCCAACAAAGCCCAATTAACGTTTTCTAGGTAATGTTTCCACCACTCTAATTTCCCCTGCCTGAATTCCATCTTTGCTCTCTCAGACTATACTTACCTTTTCCCTGCCCCCCACCACACCTCCTTCCTTCCTGCCTGGCAGTGTAGGCGCACGTTCGTTCTAGCCAAGTTCATTCTTCAAACTTTTTAATTGAAATACAGCATAGACAGAAAAGGACGTAAATTATAAATGCACAGCTTCACAAACCAGCACGATGTGAACATACCTGCGTCACCCTCACTTAGATAAAGGAATAGAACATGGCCCTAGTCGTTTTTGCAAAGAGAAGGTTTCGCCCCAGGTCAGTTAACAAACTTCTTCCTCAGCAGTGACGAAAACCTAGGTGACATCTCGTCTCACAAGAGCATATGGACTCATCCCATGGGAGTGCGTGCTCCTTGTGGTCTTTTGCCACGCTCCTTCGTTGTTGGCAGCCCATGAAGGGAATTACACCCTCAACACGCCAACACGCAAACCAAGATGGCACCACAGACTATGCCATTTCGTCTCCAGAGACGTTTCCCAAAGAGGTGCTGCCCCAGACTTTCTTCCGACAGCTATCGCGCTTCAGGGATGCATCTTTAAAGGCCAAGGGATGTGTCAGGGGATCCGGGACCCACATCCGAGCCAGACGTGCAAGATGCACTGGGGAGTTTGCATATCCGTCTGTGCGTGTATATGCAGGGTCACGTTAATGTCACCAACAGGCCATACGCATGCTTGGTAGCTGGGGACGACTGTCCCCTCAGAGGAAGGAATACAGGTGAAGTCTCCCCTAATGGCTCTCCTAGAACCACAAAGGGACCTGATGCCAGTTCTCTCTCCATGAGAAGAGACCCTCACAGAGCCTGGAATCTCATGGATCAAAAGTTATATGATCTAAGAATATTCTCGCACGGCCATAAGGGGCACGGGGGATTCTCCTGTTTTCATTAGTGAAGTGAACCAAGTCATGAAGATTCCAATGAAGACCTCTCTCCTTCTCTCTCATGTTTCCCTATGAAGGGGAGGGGAGGCATTTCTGCTTTAGACAAATCGCCTGATGAGCATGAATCTGTCTGTCCTAACCTTGAAGAAATCCCCAACGTGGGGATTGTGGAGTTTGTTCTGTGGTCCTCTGGGGCAGTGAAAGAGGGGCCAGCATCCCTGAGGGAACCCCCACACAGAAACTCTGCGGAGATTTTAGGGCTCATCAAGGTACCACATTGCTGCTGGGTTAAGACAACAGAACACAAAGCCCAGGGGCATCGCCTAGCCAGTCCCATTCACCCACAGGGCCAGACAGGGGCATCGAGGTGGAGACTTGAGACCTGCCATGCTCAGCTGAAAGCAGGCGAAGAAAAGCCCTAGCTGCCTTTTACTAGCAGGATGTGCTAGGACCCTTGGGGTTCCCGGCAGCCGAAGTTGGCTTCCAGATACCAGTAGATCCAAGGCCTTTCTGGGACAGCGGCGGCCACTTACCAGCTGCCAGTTCAGGAAGAACCAGCCACACTGGTCCTGGTTGATGACCCAGAACCAAAGCTTTAGCCACATGTGCTCAAAACTTTTAGGACTAGTATCAGAGCAAAACCTAGCGAATGTTGGCTGATTTAGGTGAATCCGTCATGTTGGCTGACGTCTTGGCCTTCCTGTACTAAAGGAGGTTCTACTGAGGAGAGGCCAAAGTAGGTAGGAAAGAACAGAGCTCTGTCACGCATTCTCTCTCTCTCTCTGCCCTCTCCCTCTCCTCTCCCTTCCTCCTCCCCTTTCCTCACCCACCTCCACCGGCTCCTTGCCCTCCCCCTCGCCTGCTCTGCTGACATCCACACGCACGCTATCATCTGTGGAAAAGAACTGGCCTTGCTCATCTGTCATGTCAGAAGGGAAAGGTGCTATAGAGTACAAGGCAGATGAGCCGAGTCTAGCCTTTCCACAGACTGTGCAAAAACTCTGTCCCTGGTTAGCTCCTTTAGCCAACTGAAAGCCCTTGAGTTCTGTTCTGGGCAGCAGGATTTGCGCAGACATTTAATGTTTCTCTTACAAGCTCCCATGGCCTGAGCCCTCTCAAGGGAAAACCCATTTGTCTACACTCAATGGGCAGGTCCTGCTCCCTCTAAATTAATTCCTAGCAGGAAGTTGAGTGTTTTGATGGGCTACCTCCTCCCTGCATCTTTGGCAGCTCCTCTCAGTCAAGACAGCTTGGAGAGGGAGACACACACAAGCGGTGTGAGTGCGTGCACCCATGTGGAGGGAGAGGGAGAGAGTGGAGGGAAATGGGAGTATCACCACCCTCACCCCACCCCCGCCCTGAACATGACCCAAAGCCAAAGCTGACAGTGTCTGAGTCTGGACACTTACCCCATTTGTGACGCTGCCCCTGACCTTGGCTGGCCTTCTGCTGTGGGTTGCAAGTGGGGAGTGGCAACCCTCCCACATCCAGTGTAGACTGACACACGGCCTTGCCGGACATGGAACGTGTTAGGCTGGATTAATCCTCTACATCACAGAATAGTCCTGAATGGGGACAGTAGAGCTATTTTCCAGAACTTGACGGTTGAGTGGCTTGCTTGAGTCTGGGCTCAAGATCCAGGCTTACAATTCTGACCTCCCCACCCGGCCTGCTCTATTAAACTTTGGCACCAAAGATCACCCTTGTTCTTGCCTCAGGAAGCACCTAAAAGGAACTTGTTCTGTGCTTTCACAACAAAAGGGGGAAGTCTGCGAGATTGAAAGGAAAAGGTACTCATCAAAAAATACAGATCCTCCTCCTATCCATCCATCCCCTGACCTGCACCCCTTCGGGGCCTCCCCCAGGACCCACAGGCTGCTGGGATGATTCGTTACGAGTCAGGAACTCTCTCTGGGACTTGTTGACCTTTTCCATGTAGAGGTCTGGACGAAGCTGTTCACAGCCTTGATGAGATGTCGCCCAAGAAGGCTAACGGAGCTCTTTACTTATTTCCCTAGTATCTTCAGAGCCCGAGATGGTCCCGAATAACATTTATACAGTTTTATGTCAAACCAGATTCCTTGGCGCATACCCATGACACGGAACCCCCACCTCAGTCATCCGCACACCACCTCCCCAGGCATTACAAGGATCTAAGTTTTTGACCTATTGCTTGTCGCTTGCTTGTTCAGAAAGTGGCCTTTACAACTTTGCTGTCCTCTCTGTGGACAGGAATCAGGAATTGGGCCACCCTTGCCTCCCATGGCGATGGCAGGGACGACGCCCTCGGCCCATCGCCCCTTACCTCTCTAGTCTTTGCTGACCTGGGCCCCACCTCTCTCGTGCCCCTCTCTCCCACCTCTTGGCATCTGCTGGGTCCCTGGTGACTTGCAGAGATCCTGTGAGGCAATCCATGTCGCTTGAGCTTCACAGTGCTCAGACTTCACAGGCTGTCTCTGTGGGGGGGGGGGCTTACGAAGCCTGGAGTCAGCCTTCTGTTAAGTAGAGGCCCTTTCTTCTCTCTCCGCCTCTCTGGCTTCTCAGTTCTTGAAGTGGCAAAACATCCTAGAGGTCCCCATGACCCAAAAGAAAGCAGAATATAGTACTAACAAGGCAGACAGTGGTAAAAATAAAATGTTACCTCAAAAAAACTAGATGAAGATGATTACAAAGTCTTCGTCAACCAAGTATAAATAATCTGATCTAAAACTCTGGAGGCCGTCGGACAGCAGGCCTTTCACTGGCCACGGGAATGGCGAGGGGGTGCCTCTGGGGTCTCCATCCTGAGGGGTTCCAGCATGAGAGTCCAGCCCCCTTTTCCTCTCTCCATCCAGGGCTTGAAGCGGAAGTGTGGCCCGGTGCCTACTTCCTGCAGCCTTGCTACACACCAGCAAGATGCTTCTCGGGGCACAGAGTGCACCTCTGCTCTTTGAGGGGCTTTTCCCATACAGTTAGCCTGAAACAAGGTTTTGTCAAAATAAGGCTGGGCTTTTCTGGCGACAGAGGAACTGGGTCTAGTGTCAAACAAGTGTTTATCCTGACTCACACTGAGGCAGAGACCCTGACTTTGGCTAAATGGCTTCCCATCACATACCCAGAAATCACCCGATAACCAGTTGAAAGTATGGGATCCTCCCGCCCAGCTCCTGACTTTCTCTTAACTTGGTACTTATGGAGGTGGGAGGGTGAAGTTTCTCTCAAATATGGTAAAAACACGAGAGCAAATTTGAAATCTATAACCCTGCGAAGAATCCAAAGTACCTACCACACCCCAAATCCTAGTTTTTCTTACACTAGAATGAAATAAAATAAAAGCCAGTGTGTGCAAAATACTGTTTTCAAATAGCTTCTATGATCCTCAGTTCAGGATGCTTTTTTTTTTTTTTTTAGGAAAACAAATTTCTTAGTAGATGTTAAAAAATAACTTTAAAAATCTATCTTCTTCTGTGGGCAAACAGAAGGTATGTCCTTGCCCGAGAAATAGAAAACACAGTAAGGTTTTTGTTTTGTTTTGGTTTTTTTATTTTTTGCAAAGCATCTCTCTTTTTTTTAAAATTTTTTATTTTCATTCAACTTAGTTAACACATACTGTATTATTAGTTCCAGGGTAAAATACAGTAAGTTTAAAAGCAAGCCGCTTGCATTTGTAGCAATATTTTTAGAAGTTCTTGTTTCTGTGACAAAGTATGCCCAGTGCTTAAGAATGTTATTCCTGTTTGGGGCCGGGGGGGGGGGGCGGAGAGCTAGAGGCACATGCTGTCCTTCCCTGAAAGCAGAAATTTTAGATATAAGACATAGGTAAGCACCCTAAGGAGTCTCCTGGCTGTGTGGCTCAAGCATCACCATGGAGGCCAGGAGCATCGGAAAGCACTGAATTATGGGGGCACTGCCAGCCTCGTAGTGGGGTGGTAACTCTCCGAAGTGCTTCCGGCACACAGGAGCTCAACAGGGAAACATGAAACTGATCAGCTTTACAAAGAAAAAAGAATTTAGGAACTTGAAATCAAGTAAAGAGATGCCCACTGAAACCCCTCTGTCCAGAGTTTGCAGGGCAAGGCAGGAGGGGGCCCTCATACATGAGACCAAAGAGCGATTCTGGAAAGGGCAAGGTCTAGGCTGAGCTAGTGGGTGGCAAGGGAAGGGGCTGTCCTCTGACAGGAAAGAGGGTGGAAACTTAAGCTCTGTGTGAGCTACCAGTGTGGTTTGGGGGAGAATCGTTTAATGTCCCCTGAGCTCATTTTCTTATCTGGAAGGTTGGGATGGTAATATTGTACAGGGATGTGGTGAGGGTTAAATAGCTTAATACACTTGAATATGCTGTACCTCTCGTGCTTGTTTTTTGGCCAAAATCCGATTTTTAGGAGAATCAAGTGTGTTAGGGGCGCCTGGGGGGCTGAGTTGGTTAAGCATGTGACTTGGTTTCGGCTTTGGACATGATCTCAGGGTCATGAGGTTAACCCCCAAGTGGGGCTCTATGCCAGGTGTGGAGCCTGCTTGAGATTCTCTCTCTCCCTTTCCCTCTCCCCCTCCCCACCTGCACGTTCTCTCCTTCCCTCTTTCTCTCTCTCCTCTTAAAAAGTATCAAGTGTGTTCTGGTGTATGTTGGTCCCAGAAATTAGCAGTTCTAATGAAAAGGGAGAGATTTTAAGGTTCAAAGTCCTTACAGTCAGTTGTGGGGGGGGGATTAATTTGTGTCCTGTGGCCCAGAATTCTGGAGGTTACAGCCATGGTTCCTGTGGTGATTTGATGGTTTGGGCAGGATACTATATGTTTTATGGCACAAAAATGATGGTGGCCCAAGCCTTGGTAGGAGATAGGGTAAGTCCAGTAAGGTGGTGATTTTTCCTCACCTGATGGAACTTATGGTTTTTGTATTTCACAGCATAGTTTTACTTTTAAAAATGAAGATAAGAATCCGGGATTTCAGTAAGAGAGGTAGCCCTGTTTCAGGGGTTGCCCTGAGGCACAGTGGGACCTGCTGTGACTGCATGTGTCCCACCTGTAAAATAAGGGTGACCACGTGGCCTGGATGAATTGCTTCTCTCACCCGGAAGGCTTGTTGATGCACCAGCATTGGGCGCCAGCCCTCAGAGCATCAGCGTCTGCATGTCTGAGGTGGAAACCAAGATGTAGGCCAAAAGACCTACATGGTTACAGACAAAGAGAAGTTTAAGCCTTGATGTCCCTTTTCCCCTAACCCAACACCTGCAGCTCTCAAGCCATGGCTTTCTTACCTCAACTGGCAAACTCAGTCAAGAATAGTGTCTCATTGCCTTGAGGAAAGAGTGATGATCCTGTTAGCCATGAATGCCTGAGGGATCACACCTTGTTGAGATATCTTCCGAATAGGCGTGTTTGGCCTTTTTGTGCATACCTTGCTGATTCTGTGCTCCTTCCATTTTTTCCCCTACTCTCTTTACATATGAACCAATCGTAATACTGCTTATGTGTCAAAAGTTGTTTTTAAGCAGCCATAGCATGCTAGACCGGAACCTTATGGCCGGTTCTAGAAACTCCATTTGTCCTGCCCTAGTGGTCAGACTCTCTAAGTCCTAGACCTCACCAGTGAAATCACGTTTGATCTTTTTCTTTAGTGCCCTTTTCCTTATTCGCATACAAAAGCCCTTGGTTGTTAAAAATTACATCTGGGGGGAGGGATCAAAGAAGTGTGCAGTTCAGGGACTTGAGATTGTGGTCTTCCTTTCTCTCCTGGCAACAGCTGATTGGCATGCTGCTGGCCTGCTGTCTGTCCCGGTTCATCACGGCCAACCAGTATGAGATGGTGTAAGGAGAAGGTGAGTGCATGCGGAAGTGTTTAATTTCAGGGTTTTCCCTCTGGGGCACACGCTGCCCTGCAAAGGGGCAAGGGTACCGCCCGGCCACTTAGTTACTTGAGCTCGGCGCCACCTGCGCATGCGCCGAAACCTTGTTTCTGTGGCTTCTGGGGAGGGCGGTACGAAACCTCTGAATGCTCCCTGTAGCTTGTTCCCTTCTTGTAAGTCCCTGTTAACGGTTAAGTCACTCACATGTTTTCGTTTCTCCCGCAGTCTTTCAAGCACGATGGAATGAGAGACCTGTCTTAAAAACGAACCACAGCACTCTCTAAGAAAGACTTCCAGAGGATGTTAGAGCACAGCACCTAACACACCCGCCCCGCGCTCCCTAACCCCCCAGCCAGTGCCCCAGTGACCTGCCCACGCGGTCTCCACTCCGCCTTCCAGCCCACATCCCGCTTAGCGTCCCATTTTGTGAAGCCCCATCGTGCCAGAGTGTAGCCAGGTTCCCTGCATCCAGTCCTAGTGGACGCCACCTGAGGCCCCCTGCGTGCCAGCTCCTCCATCTGTACTTGGTCCGACTGTAGCTCATTGTAGGTGACTGGTTATCACACCACCCCTGGCCCCGCCGGGCCCTGCATGGAGTGTGGAAGGTTCCCGCTCACCCTTCATCATGAGTGATAAACCCCATACCCCTTGATGTAGATAGGCTGATAGCGCTCTGTTCTTTTGGCTTAATCTCCTTTTGGTTTGGTTTTCCCTTTACTAAGACTCTGTTCCTGCCTTCTTCAGGCTGCCTAGGATATGTAGAGAGACATCAGTAACCATCCGTGAGGAGAAAAAAGCCTGCATCATGCATGAAGGACACAGTTGAGCGTTAGGTGGCCTCCTTACTCATTATTGTTACATGCCTGGGCACGTGTGAACGGTTTAGTGGCCCCCATGACTTTTGGGTGAAACCTATAGAATCCTTTTACCAAGCTGTATTGTCGCCTCCTGTGAAGGAAATAGTATCACTTCTGTTCCTCCCCAATTAATTGCTCTTGTGTTCTTTTACTTCTTTCTGTATTTTTTTCTTTGTATCAACATTATGGACATCGAGGACCTCAGCAAATCAGTTTAAAAATGAGTGTGAAGGGGGAACTAAAGTCAAAATATTTTTAGAAGATCTTAAACAATGCCTCTGTCTAGCATGCCAACAAGAATGCATTGATATTGTGAACATTTGTGATACATGTATTAATAAATAGAATCATTACAAATTACTGTGTTTTGTTCTTTGCTTATCGTGGAAGCTTCTAAGCACGTATTTCTACCTCCCCTCGCTCCATGGGTGATTGGGAGTCGATCACCTTACGCGCTGCCACACCCCTCCATGCATGCACCCACCCCGCCACACGTGCGCCCACCCTTCTACGCATGCACCCACCCTTCCACGCATGCGCCCACCCTTCCACGCATGCGCCCACCCTTCCACGCATGCGCCCACCCTTCCACGCATGCGCCCACCCCACCGAAATAACCTTGGGCGGTGCAAAAGCCAAAGAGTTAGACTTCTTTATGGACATTTCAGAAGCTTGAATCATTTATCATGAGCAGGATGTATTGTTGGCTGCGAAAATAGAAGCTTCATACTATTGCAGGCTAGAGGCAGAAAGATTTCAGCAAGGTTTTCAAAACTCAGTGTCATTTGCAAGAAAAAAGAAAGGAAATGGACATCTATTCTTTCCTTCCTTGTTTCTAATGAGCACTCTTCTTTTCCTTTCCTGTCTGGATTGAAGAAACTCAGTCTGGAGAAGAGAGCAGACCATGCAGTCGTCCCCATGCCCCCATGCCCTGGTTTGTACTAAAGTATGGAATCCATACACTTGATTTAAGCATTTTAGCAATGGAGTATAGATTATCTGCAATCTGTATTTTCCTTCTTAATGAGTCACCTTTAAAAAATAAAACTAATGAAAGCATATATTGATCTGTCCCAAAAAAGTGGATCTAAAAACTCCCTCTTCACTGTAGAACAGATAGTTCTTCTTCAAAGTGTCAACATTTCTAGAGAATTAAGGAGGTCTTTCTTGGAGTTTCCATGGGTTTTTCTTTAACTTCTTGTGTTGCATTGTTAGCTCATTAATTTGTGCTTTAAAAAAAAGTTATTGCTTTAGCTGCATTTCAGTTTTGGTTTGCAATTTTTGTTGTCTTTTATTCCAGACATTTTGCCGTTTTCTTTAGGATTTATGCACTGAACCATATAGGAATTGTTTTTTTTTTTAATTTTTAATTTCCAAATGTGTAGAGTTTGAGGCTGCCTTTTTGTTCCAACAAACTTGTTTTGTAAGATAAAGATTCTTTATTATTTGTTGAGGCTTGCTTTGTGTCCTAGCATATGGTCGGTGTTTGTTCTGTATGTGTTTGAAAGCTTTGTGTATTTTCTAATGATAGGTGCGGGGTTAGAACAAGGTTGTAAATATATTCAAATAGTAAATTTAGGACTGTTGTTGAAGTTGTGTGTTCTTAGGAATATTTTATCCGTTTGACCAATCAGGTTCTGAGAAAGGTACTTAAAATCCCCTACTGGGGCTGTGGATTCTGTCAGTTTTTGCTTCATGTATTTTTTTTTAAAAAATATTTATCTATTTGGGGCGCCTGGGTGGCCCAGTCGGTTAAGCATCCGCCTTAGGCTCAGGTCAGGATCCCAGAGTCCTGGGATCAAGCCCCACATCCGGCTCTCTGCCTGCTTCTCCCTCTCCCTCCACTGCTCCCCCTGCTGGTGCGCACACTCACACACACACACACTCTCTCTCTCTCTCTTAAATAAATACATACATACATACATAAATACATACATACATACATACATACTTTAAAAAACGCATTTATTTATTCCTCAGAGAGGGAACGTATAAGCAGGGGGAGCGGCAGGCAGAGGGAGAAGCAGGTTCCCCCATGCAGGACTTGATCCTAGGACCTTGAGATCATGACCTGAGCTGAACGCAGACACTTAACCTACTGAGCCACCCACGCGTCCCTTGCTTTGTGTATTTTAAAGCTATATTGTTAAGGACATGCAAATTCAAGATTATGTTTCATTGATTAATTATTTCCTTTATCATTATGGACTGACCCTCTTTATCCCTAGTTAGGATTTCTCTTTTAAAGTTCATTTTGTCTTATCGTTCTTATAATTACTTTTCTTTTGACGAATATTTGTGAAGGATATTGTTCCAGATCCCTCTGCTTTCAGCCTCTCTGTGTAATATTTTAGATGTGTCTCTTAAACAGCATATAGTTGCATTTTTTTCTTTTTTAGCTCAGTCTGAGAAAGTCTTAACTGAGAAGCTTAATCCAGTTATATATTGCTATTACTGATATATTTGCTTTTATTTCTAGCACATTTTTTTCTGTCTACTCTTCATTTCTTTCTCATTTTTCTTCCCTGCCTCTTTGTTTTATTTTGAATTTATGCATTATATATTTATGTTTTTAGTGGTTAATCTTAATTTCTGATTGTGCATACTTGAAATGGAAAGATAATCAGAATCTCCATCTTCTTCCAAAATAACACAAGGACCTTGGAGTGTTTTAACTCCAGGCACCTCTCACTTAATGTCCCTGCTTCTATTCCCTGACACTGTATTTCTTCCATCTCCTGAAATGGATCCCATCACTGTTTTTAGAGTTTATTTAGATTTACCTACATGCATAGGAGTTTTTGTTTCATTTTGAGTTTTTAAACATTGCTGCTTACATCTCTTGGGGTTCAGTTTTGGGTTTTTTTGAAATGCACGTTTTGTTATTTCATTAAGGGGTTTACATGTGCTAAATCATCTCAGACTTTGAAAAATCTCCATGTCATTCGCATTCTTAAATGATAGTTTAACTGGGGCTAAAATTCTAGCTTGGTAGTTGAAGGTAATTCTGGCCTTTTACTATTATTAACATTAAGTCCAATTGTTCATTTTTGGGTCATTTATCATTTCTCCCTACTCATGTCATTTCTCCCTAGTTGGCCTTTAAAACTGTCTCTCCCAACCACCCAGCTTTATGGAGATGTAATTGACCTATAACACTGTATAAGTTCAAGATGTACAATGTGATGATCTGATACATGTATACATTGTGAAATGTTCACTACAATAAGGTTGGTTAACACACCCTTCACCTCCTGTAATTCCCAGTTTTTTTACTGTCATGGTGAGAACATTAAAGGTCTACCTTCATATCAACTTTCAAGTATACAATACGGTATTTTTAACTGCAGTCACCATGCTGTATGTTACATCCCCAGAACTTATAAATGAAAGTTTGTGCTCTTTGACCAACATCTCCCCATTTCCTCCACCTCCCAGGACTGGGTCCTGTTCTTTTAATAGATGCTAGAAAAGAAAATTGCATGGTGACCTCCTTTGGATAGCTGAATCATGGTTAGTACGAGATAGCATTGGTCATCATTACATGTAAAACCCCTGGAAGAAAATAATGTGAATCTTAGAGTGATGCTAGTCCAGTGCTCTTGGATTGAATATTTTAATACTTTAAATATAATTGCTAAACTTTCTTCTTTCTAAATCTTTATGAAAAAACAATCACTAAAGCCCTGTAAGACTTTACCTTTCATGATCCTCCTATATATTTATGGGCTTTCTATCTTGTCTCCTAGAGCCTTTCATTTCTTTTTTTCATGTCTTCATTTCTTTTTTTTAATTTTTTATTTTTATGATCACTTTTCAGTGTACTAGAATTCATGGTTTATGCACCACACCCAGTGCTCCATGCAATACGTGCCCTCCACAATACCCACCACCAGGCTGGCCCAACTTCCCACCCCCCACCCCTTCAAAACCCTCAGATTGTTTTTCAGAGTCCATAGTCTCTCATAGTCTCATTCAGAGTCTCATAGTCTCTCATAGACTCTCTCATAGTCATAGTCTCTCACTCCCTTCTCTCCATCTCCCCTTGTCCTCCGTGTTATTTCTTATGCTTCACAAATAAGTGAAACCATATGATAATTGACTCTCTCTGCTTGACTTATTTCACTCAGCATAATCTCTTCCAGTCATGTCTTCATTCCTTGAGGAGCATCCTAGATCACTTCCTCAGTTATGTCTTCAAGTTTTCTCAATTTTATCTAATTATTTTTAATATTCTTTAAGTTATTTTTTAATATTCTTTAAGTTATTTTTCATTTTTTTTGTTTAAAATCTCCTGTTTCTGGGGTGCTTTGTGTCTTAGTCTGTTAAGTGCCTGCCTTCGGCCCAGGTCATGATCCCAGGGTCTTGGGATTGTGCCCCGCAATGGGCTCCCTGCTAGGTGGAAAACCTGCTTCTCCCTCTCCCTCTGCCCCTCCCCCTGCATGTGATTGCTTTTCTCTCTCTCTCTCTCTCTGTCAAATAAATAAAATATAAAAATAAATAAAACCTCTTCTTTTTCTTTAGTGGCCTTATCTTTCACTGACTTTTCATTCTGTCTCTACTAATCCTCAACTGTCTTTATCCTTTCAGATAGTCTAATATCTAAAGTTTGTGAGTGTTAATTCTCTTGGACTTTGTGTTTGCTGTCACTCATGGTAGATTGTTTTCTTGTGTTTTTAGTTTTTGTAAACTTCAAGGAGAATTTTTAAAAATACCTTCTTATTATGGATGAATTTTAGATTTATGCAGAAGTTGTGATGATAATACAGATTTCCTGCCAGTCCCCTTGATGTTAACACCTTATATTATCCTTGTACCTTTGACAAAACTAAGAAACCAACACTGGTACATTACTACTAAATAAGCTCCAAATTTTATTTAGATTTCCTCAGTTTTTTCCTCCAATGTCTTTTTTTCTGTTCCAGGATCCAATCCAGGATACTACATTACCTTTAGAGAGTGGATTGGTTTTTCTGTGATAGTACCATGCTTTCTGGGTTATAGAATTGTCCCTGTGGAGAGATTTTGCATTTGTTTAGCCGGGCACCCGGAAGTTTTGTTGATCCAGAACCAGATTTTATATTAGCTTCTCAGCTTGAGAAAACATATACGACATAGGTAGTATAAATTTAGATTCCACACCTGCACATGATTGTTGTTTCTGTAGGGTTTTTTTCCTCCTTTCCCCGTCACTGGATTTATGCAGGGTCATGAGATAAATATCACTATTCAGTGTGGACCCAAGAGTATGTCTCTTGACCCTTTGTAAGGGTTCAACTCTCAAGGCATTGAAGAGTATACTAGGTCCAATTTCCCACCACACCCTCTACCCCAGTCACTGATGGAACACAACCCATGAACCTGTTGCTCTACCTTTAAATTTCTTTGTTTCTCTTGGTGATTCATCTTTTTGTCTTTAGATATATAGTTAATTCTTAAACATACTTTTATCCACTCTTTGAGGTTCTGCCTCATGTGTATGGCTTGTTTTTCAGTTTTGCATGGTGCCAGGACCCATATTCTGATATTTGCAATGTATTACACGTTGCCTCCTTGTTCTCTAATTGTCTCATGTGTAAATAATTTCACTCACAGTTGGTTAGGATCTTTTAATAGTGTTCTTGAGGGCAAGGACAATGTCAATACTGCCTTTATATCCCCACAGTGATGGGCAAAGAAGAATTTTTTAGGTTCTCAAATTACTTCATAAATAACAAATGAATCAACTCTAAGTCCTTAAACTATGTGCCGGGAGATTAACTAGTCTTAGGTACATATATTTTCTTCATTTATTTTCGTTGTTCCTGGAGTCCTATTTGTTGTTTTATCTCTAGAATTCTATGGCATTCTATTTTTGCCTCATGTCTTGTTTTCCATTTAATGTATTTCTATTTTTATCTCATGAATTTGTCATAGTTTCTCTCACTGTCCTCAATATAAATAACTCTCCATGTCTTGAGTAGTACTGGTAGGATCCAACATAGATTCCTGTTCGGAGTTATAGTTAGAATCCTGAGATTTTCATTTCTTAGAGGAAGGAATTGGTGGCTTCTGTCTCCTAATAGAACCTTCAAGATAGCCTGTATAAATGGGCTGACGCTCTGTGTATGTACAGCAAGTTTGACCCATTACCCATTACTGTTTGCCGCAGAGAGCTACCAGGGCTAGGAGGAATTCCTTTATCTGTTCTTGGACTCCTTTGATCCATTGTGTGATGTTTCCATGGAGTAATAGAATTTAACTCAAAGAAGAGTAATAGAAGACTTACTGGATTTAGACCATGGGGCATGTGGAGAAAATGTCTTCAAGCAGTGTTGATTAATTTCCACATATATAACAGATCATGCAAGATACTAATCTTTTTACTGGAATAATTTAGGTTTGTACAGTTGATTGTGAAAAGGTCAATGTAACATCTTCTGTGAACACTGATGTTTAGTCACCTATTGCTTTATGAAAAATTACCCCATCACTTAGCACTTTAAAATAACAAACACTTATTATCACAGTTTCTGTGGCTCAGGAATCCAGGTGTGGCTTAGCTGGCTGCCTCTGGTTCTCAAGGTCTCTTGTGAAGTTGCAGTTAAGTCATTGGCCAGGGCTGCAATCTCCTTTAAAGGCCCAGCTTGGGAGAGGGAGATCCACTTCTGGCCTCGTTCAGGTGATTGTTGACAGGCCTTGGGCCTCACCAAAAGGGCCTGTCCACAGGGTTGCCCTGCCCCTCCATAGGGGAGCTTGGCAGCTGGCTTGCCCCAGGATGAGAGATCCATGAGAGAGCGAGTGAAAGAGAATGTTTAAGACAAAAGCCACTTTTTTATAACCTAACATCAGAAGTGATATGCCATCACTTCTCTAAAACTGTTTGCTGGAAGTCAGTGAATAAGTCTAGTCCATGCAGAACAGGAAGGGATGACTCAAAGGTGTGAATAGCAGCAGGCTAGGATCATCGGGGGCCATCTTAGAGGCTGCCTGCCGCAACTAGATTTGCTTCCCTTTGGGATTTACTGAATGACACACCCAGTTAACTAAATTAAGGAAGAGTACTTTCGTACAAGTAAGTTTATACTCTGCTGTCATTGATCTTGGTGTTTGCCATTCATTTTTTTCATGACTAGCCAAGGCTTGCCTTCTTTTTTTTTCTTTTTTGAGTACCACCACTTCCTCAAATATTTTTCTTTAGGAGTTAGAATTTCTGATGGTCAGCAAAATCAAATGCTGCAGATTTCCACATATTAGAACTACTTTTCATTGTCTTGGAAGATTTTCTAATTTGTTCCTGTCTATTCTCTTTTGAAAAAAAAAAATCTAGTAATTATGTCATTTCTGTACTGCCACATACCTCTTGGCAAAATAACCTTGAAGGGAAATCATTAAAAGTAAATGACTTGGTATTTGATTTTTTAACCCCTTCTTCCATTACCTTTACTTCATAAGGATTCTTTTTTTTCATGAGGATTCTTCTAAATGATGCTTGCTACAGTTGAACGAATGGAGCAGTGGGGTTGATACTGGTTCTATTTGTAATTTCTTTGGTAGGAAAAAAATTACATTTTTAAGAAGACATTGATAAACTGATAGATGAATACATCCAAAGTAGTCTCCAGAATAGTAAGCTTCTAGAAATAATGTTAGGGTTGAAGGAACCCGTGATAGTCCGGTTGTACAGGTTTGAGGGGGGGCTGGGGCATGCTGGGGAGATACAGAAAAATATGGGGAATAATTTTTTTATTGTTTATTTAAGAGAAAGAGCAGGTGAGCACAGAGGGAGAGGGAGAAGCAGACTCCCCACTGAGCAGAGAGCCCGATGTAGGGATCAATCTAGGACCCCGAGATCATGACCTGAGCCGAAAGCAGACACTTCACCAACTGAGCCACCCAGGTGCCCCAATAATTTTCTTTTTTAAAGGTTGAATCCATGAGCACTCAAGCCTGGGCCATCTGCACACTCTCCTGCTGGACAGTTTTATCCACCGCTGTTGCTTCAGTGGCCCCATATACACCAGTCACTTCCTTCTTCATTCAGCCCGCTCACTTATCTCTTTGGAGCTACAGATCTGCACGGTTCAGGGCTGAAAGAATAGAAGCCCAGCGTGGTGGCCGTGGTGAGGCTGACTTGGACAGCAAATCAAGGGAATGTCCAGATCAGTCTGGTTTGGATTAAGAGAAAAGAGAATTTTTGGTGGCCTTTATTTATGCAACCATTTCATAGATATTTACTGAGCACCTAGGGTATGCCAGGTACAGCTTTGAATACGGGGCTGCATTGGTGATGAGACAGAGCAGACCTTTGCCCTTGTGCAACTTATATTTTTTATGGAAACAGGCAGATGATCAGCCCATGAATGAAGAAAATTACTGATCTCTTTTAGAAAGACCATGTAAGTGGGTGACATTGATGGCGGGGAGCATCCTGGCCCTGCAGCATCTTAGGCCCTGCCCCAAATCAGAATCGGAATCTGCATTTTAACAGGATCTCCAGGGGGTTCATGGTCACAAAAATTTGAGAAGTACTAATTTAGGCCACTGGTTTCCAAACTTAGCCATGCTTTGGAATCACCAGAGAGTGAAAGCTCCCCAGAGGATTCTGATGTGCAGCCAAGGTTGAGAACACTGATGGAGGCCACAGACTGAACCCTAAGTAAGAATGATCCGTGTCCTGAAAATGCGGGCTGTTTAGCCACCTGGAGAACTAGGTTTAGAGTGTTAAGTCAATCAGCTAGAACCTTCTACTGCTGGGGTAGGGTGACAGCCTCCCACTGCACCCCAACCCAACAGCCTCCTCAAATATGGAAGCCGGTGCATAATGAATGGAGAATGGCTATTCTTCTAAGTGGCTGGAGGGAGTGGCGAGGGCATTGAGAATTCTTTTCCAGCAGATGGTATCATTTATCAGCTGGTTTAGACAGCAGCAAGATCTCATTTATATGCAGTGATTTTCCCTCTTCACCAGGGATTAACTTGGTAGAAACACTCAGAAAGACTAGCCTGCCTGCTACTCACCCTATCCAGTTTAAATTTATTTTATGTAATTGTATGCAATAATTTATCTGTGCAATTCCTCTAGGGGAGGAAGCCACATGGATCGCTCAAACCGCTGAAGGCAGTAAACAGAATATGGCCTTATGCATTTGTTAAGCCATAAAGCAAATAGCAGGGGATTGTTGAGGGAGGGGAGAAGGTGGCTGAATATTCAGAAGAGGATACTTTTGGGGGAGTACTTCTTCCTTTCACCCCCTGTGTCTCCCAGAAATATGGTTCAACAAATTCAATCTGCATTACACATTTCTGATTTTTTGAAAATGAAAACTCCGTTGTGGAAACAGGCAAGTACACACTCTAGTCTTTAAATTTCAGTGAGTTAAATTCTTTGTCATCCCTGAATTGCTTTAGCAGAACAATTGGAGGTGAGCTAAGAGAAGATTTGTGTGAAGTTCTGTTCTCTTGTTCAAGAAGCTGGCTACTCTGAGCTTTTGGTTATGGGACACGCAAGCTAGCCCATTAGAACATGCAAGAAATCTAAGCTGGTACCTTCAGAAGGCAGGTATTCTTTTCATTTAGTAGATGAAGGTACTGAGGCTTCTGAGAGCTGTGATCTTCCAAACCCAGTGTCCATGACAGCTGAAAATACCAGAATGTGCTTACATCGCAAAGCCAGAATTCCTAACTCCACATATGAGTACCATTTCACGCAAATTAATTATGGAAATACCCATTGCCTGTCTACTGGTGCACAGATGATCAATGGGTGAACACAGAGTGGCCAATTCACTTGGACATAAATTATTACATGTGGGGGCACCTGGGTGGCTCAGTGGGTTAAGCCTCTGCCTTCGGCTCAGGTCATGATCTCAGGGATCGAGCCCCGCATCGGGCTCTCTGCTCAGTGGGGAGCCTGCCTCCTCCTCTCTCTCTGCCTGCTTCTCTGCCTACTTGTGATCTCTATCAAGTAAAATTTTTAAAAAATTTTTAAAAATTTAAAAAATTATTACATGTGATTTCTATAACCACCTAGTTCCTTTGACATAATAGCATTTCATTTAAAAAGAAACTCTGGCCCTTTGTCAGAGATCAGTGCTAGGCCTTCTTATGAGGAAGAGACAGGAAGTCCAAAACCTAGCTGTATGCCCCAAAACAACCCTTAGTCCATGAAATTGTTCTGAGTTAAGAATTTTGATCTTCTCAGCAATCTTCATTCTGTTTTTACTGTGGTAAGAACGTAAAACATGAGGTTGGCCTTCGAAACAAACTTTAAGTGAATAATACAGTCTGTAAGGATAATGTACTGATAGCTCTAGAACTTATTTGTCACGCTTAACTGAAACTTTATACCCATTGAATAGCAGCTCCCCATTTCCCTCTCTCCCTAACCCTTGGAAACCACCATCCTACTTCCAGCTTCTTTGAGTTTAAACAAATCTGTATGCCATAAGATCCTTGTTATACAGGAAATCGTGATTTGGTTTGAGGATTCTCTAATTTCTGTTTATCTTCCTGATTCTGGTGTCTCTACACCTTCACTGTTACAGGAAAGACATGCTCCCATAGGAATAAAAATGGTGGTGGGAGGGAAGAGATAGTAACATCATTAATATTGTATCAACCAAAACAAGGATTCAGATGATCAATGAACTTGATCACAATACCCCACCACCAAATAATTTTATGATAACCATATAGATCTTTGGGAGTAAAAATTGCTTATTCATCTTCCAAATGTTCACTTCTGGATTCTGAGTGTAAGAATCGGGAAGATATTTGAGGGACACAGGCGCTTTGAGGGTATGGGACCTGACTACAAATGTAGGTATAAGGTAGACAGTCTCTAGCCTTGTTCAAATTTTAAATTTAAAAATCAATTGCAAGGCTTACTGGTGACTATACTTATTGTGGTGAGCACTGAGTATCGTCTAGAATTGTTGAAACGTTACATTGTATACCTGAAGCTAATATAACACTATTTTAATTACATGTCAACTAAAAATGCTGAGACAAATGAATTGTAAGAAATCTTGAAACTTTTAAAACAGGGATTCCTTAATGTGACAATTTTCCTGTGATGGGCGGTTGTGAGTAAAAGTGGAAGGAGACGTGGACCCAAAGTCCTGGGCATCACTGTCAGTGGGGAATTTCCAAAATTGAAGTCATGATGGCTCGGAAATCGTAATATAAACCAACGAGGAAACTGGATTTTTAAAAATTCCCTTTACATAGTACTCTCTCAGATCTCACGTTCCAGGCCACCAGTAGCTTTGCCTCCTGACTTGGAGGTAAGTCAAGTCCCGCTGGCAACCCCAAGGATGTTGTTGATGCCTTTGGGCCATGTTGGGAGGAAAATTCTAGGGGCCAGGACATTTCTCTGAACTTTTTGCTATTCATCCACAGCCTGATTTCTAGATCACAGTTGGAAGGCAGGGATGAAGTCTGAGCTGTCAGCCCAAAGGCTGGGAGTGAGTCCGTTTCCACGGAAATGTCAACACAACCTTATCATGCTTACCTCTGGAGTCTCCTAAAAACGAGGATCTAAAAAAGTACAATTCTCCAAGGAAAGCCCAAGGGTGCCCGCCACATCCCTTGCAAAACTCCTTGCAGCCTGTCCCCTACCTTTCAAGCCAGCGACCTAGCACAGACTAACTCCCACAGTTTCATGGGAAATAGAGAAAGAGTCATTAATCGCTTCTCAGGCAGGGGCCAGCAATGAGGATAAATGTGCCCTTTCCCACAGAGTCCCGTGAGATTTGTGGGAGATATTATTTAAAGTTCAAAACAACTATATATTAAAATGAATCTGAATAGGCAAGAAGGTGAGAATCAGTTAGTCAGTCATATCCGTTGCCCTGCAGGCAAAGAGTCCACAGCTTTTTTCATAAAAAGGTAAGATTATTATGAAAGGTATCGGTGATAGCAGGCACGTCTACCCTAATTCCGTGGTATCTTCTGCCGAGTGCCCGGATGTATAAAGGTGTGGCGCAGAGCGAAGTGAGCCCAGCCTTGGGGTTTTGTATCTTCACATAGAAAAACAATCATAGCCATGCGGCCAGGGCGTCTTACATCCCTCTACCTACCTTGACAAGGTGCTCTCACTAGAGAGGAAGAAAAAAAACAAAGGCAATCCCTTTGATGGTTTCTTCTTGCCTTTTGCCCAATTTGGGGTTTCTCCACCACCAATTCAGGTGAAGAAAATCTAACATTCCCACACAGGGGTAATCACCGAGGGCAGCCTTTGAAACCCTCCAAGGGAGCTCTGGAATGTGCTAGCGCCCTCCTGCTGCCAGTGAGCCGATTTCCCGCTGGCCTTGGGAAGAGAAGGGACGCTCCCTGGGGAGAAGAAAGAGAGGCCTCCTCTGCTTAGTGGCAGCTAGGGTAACACCCTGAGAATTAGAAGGGCAAGAATTAATCAACAACAACGTTGAAGTGGATATATATTTTTTAAAGATTTTATTTATTTATCTGACAGAGAGAGAGAGACCACAAGTAGACAGAGAGGCAGGCAGAGAGAGAGGAAACAGGCTCCCTGCTGAGCAGAGAGCCCATTGTGGGGCTCGATCCCAAGACTCTGAGATCATGACCTGAGCCGAAGGCAGAGGCTTAACCCACTGAGCCACCCAGGCATCCCTGAAGTGGATGTATTAAGAGCACCTAGATATGGTTCATAATATGCTCTTCCTAAGTATAGATCTCAAAATACTGAGCACATATGTTCCCCAAAAAGTCCAGCAGGAATAACCACAGCAGCTTTACTCACAATAGCCCGAAAACAGAAGCAAGTCAAGTATCCAGCCACAGCAAGAACGGATAAACGGCGGTGCATTCCTAGAATGAACGGATAGAGCAATTCAAAAGAAGATTGCTGGGAATGGAGCCCAACAACATATAAAACCAATACTTTTTTTAAAGAAATGTTTTATTTATTTATTTGACAGAGAGGGAGATCACAAGCAGGCAGAGAGGCAGGCGGGAAGCAGGCTCCCTGCCGAGCAGAGAGCCTGATGCAGGGCTTAATCCCAGGACCCTGAGATCATGACCTGAGCCAAAGGCAGAGGCTTAACCCACTGAGCAACCCAGGTGCCCCTAAAACCAATACGTCTTAATACATAGGGTTTATCTCAGGGATTAGCAAATCTTCTCTTCTACCTTGTACTGAAAGTTCTAGCCAGGATCATCAGATGAGGCAAAGAAATAAAATGCATTTAGACTGGAAAGGAAGAAATAAAAATGCCTTTATGCACAGATTTTCTATGTTTAAAAAAAAAAAGCAAAAAACCTGAAGGGATTTCTAAAATGACAAGTGAATCCATGAGCCAGCAAAGAATCATCAGAGATCAAAATTTTAAAAATATCATTTACAACATCAAAAAACATGAAATACTTGGTGACAAATTTTATCAAAGATGGATCAGACCCACCTATTGAAAATGATAAAAAACATTGCTAAGAGAAATTAGGAAGAGCCAAATAAGAGAGATCTCATTAATTGTTCAGAAACTTCAACAGGCCCTCAAACTGATCAGTTCAATGCAATCCTGACCAAAATTCAGGCAGGCTTTTTTTTTCTTGGTAGAAATGGATATACTGATTCTAAAGTTCATATGAAAATGCCAAAAAACAACTGAAAAAGAACAAAGTTGGAGGGCTAACACTATTTGATTTCAAGAAATATTATAAAGCATCAGTAATCAAAACAGTGTGGTATCAGAGTCAAGTAGTTAAAGAGATTAACAGTGTAGAATAGAAAGTCCAGAAATAGATCCATGTATACACAGATGACTGATTTTTCACAAAGGCTCAAAAACAACATAGTAAAGGAAAGACAGCCTTTGCCTCAAATGGTGCTGGAAATGCTTGGATAGCCACATGCAAAAAACTGAACTTCTATTCACATCTTGCACACAGAAATTAATTTGAAATTCATCACAAACCTAATGTAAAATGTGAACCTATAAAAGTTCTAGAAAAAAATATAGGAGAGAATATCTGCTTTAGACTGGGTTATTTCTTAAGTAAGCCATTGGAAAGAAAATGCAATGACAAGCTATAGACTGGAAAAGAATCTTTACAAACCACGAATCTGATAAAGGACTTGTATACTAAATAAATAAAAAAAATTCACAAAACACAATAAAAAGACAACCCAGAAAAAATTGGGTAAAATATTTGAATAGACGGTTCACCAAAGAAGATATACAGATGACAAAGTGTATGGTAATATGCCCTATATCATTAGTCATTAGGGAAATGGAAATTCAAACCACAATGAGCTGCCTCTACTAACCAATTGGAAAGTCTAAGATTAAAGTGATTGACTGTGCTAGGTGTCGATTTTCCATACTAGCTGGAATGTTCACACACTGCAGGCAGGAATGCACAATGGTACGACCACTTTGGCAAATATTTGGTCAACTTCTTAAAATGTTCAAGAAACGTTTATCATTTGATCTATCCATTAAATTCCTAGGTATTTATTTACCCAAGAGAAATGAAAGCCTGGGACCAATCAAATATTTGTACATGAATGGTCACCACAGCTTTACTTGTAATAGCCAAAAATTATAAATGACACAAATGTCTATCAATAGGGGAATGGATAGACAAACTGGAATGAACTGTTGATGCACACGACATGGATAAATCTCAAAATTCCGAGTGAGAAAAAAATCCAGACCCAAGAAGAGCATGTACTGTGTGGCTCCATTTATAGAAAATTACGAAAAATACGAGCTCCGCTATGTGACAGTAATGAGATCAGTGTCGGCCTGGGGCCAGGGGTGGGGATAGGTTGGGGCAGAAGGGAGGGAAAAAGGGACACAGAATTTTGGGGGTGGGGGAGCTGTTCATGATCACAATGGTGCTTATGGTTTCACTGGGGTAGCTTATGTCAGAAGTTATCACATTGTGAACTTTGAATATGTGCAATTTACTGTATATCAGATATGTACGTACAGACCCAGCAGTTCCATTCTGGTAGAAATTAAAATGGCTTGTTCACACAAAAACCTGCACTCAGAAGTTCACAGCAGCATTACTCATAATGGCTCCCAAAAGTCCATCTAGTGATGAATGGACAAAGAAAATGTGGTATGTCCACTCAACAGAACATTACTGAAGAAGAAACAAAGCACCAGCACAGGTGACAATGTGGATGAAGCTGAGAAACATGCCAAGTGAAAGAAACCAGCCAGAAAAGAGCATATATGGGTGTAATCCTTCTTCCATGAGTGTAAATAAGAGCCATATCTATAGAGACACAAAGTAGATCAGTGGTTGCCTAGGGATTGGGGGGAATGTGTGGATGTTGGGGAGAAATAAGTCATGACTACTAATGGGCACAGGCTTTCTTTCAGGGGGTGATGAAAATGTTGTATAATCAAGTGTGGTGATGGTGACACAGTTCTCGGAATATACTAGAACCATGGAATTGTCCATTTACATAGGGGAATTGTATGAAGTAGATGATATCTCAAAACAAAGCTGTTATAAAACGCTGTATGCCAACCATTGTTGATTATTCTTTAAAAGGTCTATTTTGTGTCATCGAGTTCTTCCAAATCTTCCCCTAAGCATGGTCGATTTAAAAATTGGATCAAATTCTTGTTTGGGTTAGCAAGAACTGTGTCAGATTTTTCCTACGTGGTTTCTTCAAGTTATGACATTGTATGAAGGCTGTTTGAATTCCTGGAATTCTTAACACACCTGCTTGCTTATGAGTCACTACTCTTGGATGAAATAGTCATTTCTGTACATGCTAACACGTAAAAATTTTGTTTCTATAAGCAATTGTGCGCTTTTCCGGCAACAGGATTGCAAGCTCAAGTCACTGAAGGGCATATCTCTGTTTTTAAACTTTTCGTTCAAGTGTAAGAGACATACAGAAAGTGCTCATGTATCATGAACATGTTTTTGATGAATTTTCTCAAACTAAGCATACTCATATCACTAGCACCCAAATCAAGATATAGAATGTTCCCAGCGCCCCAGAAACTCCCTCATGTTCAGAAGAGAACATTTTTTTCTTCTAACTATGGTAAGGAAAATCACATAAAAATTATTATCTTAATTGTTGGCAAGTACATGCTTCAGTAGTGCTAAGTATATTCACGTTGCTGGGCATTCAGTCTCCAGAACTTTCCCTCTTGCAAGTCTGAAACTCTGTAACCATTAAACCAACTCTTTATTTCTCTGCCCACAGTCCATGATAACCATTCTACTTTGTTTCTTTCTGTTTCATTTTTCTTTCTGAATGTGATTACTTTAGATACTCCATATAAGTGGAATCCTACAGGATTTGGCTTTTGAGGACTGCCTTATGTCACTCCAGGTAATGGTCTCAACCTTCATCCATGTTGTGGCATGTGTTAGAATTTCCTTCCTTTGGAAGGCTGAATAATGTTCCACTGTATGGATACCTCACATTTTGTGGCTCTCCTCATCTGAAGGTGGACATTTGGGTTGCCTCCACCTCTTGGCTACTGTGAATAAGGCTGCTATGAGGACAGGAGTGCAAACCTGAGAATTTCTTTTAATACTAAAAATAGCTGGGGCAGCTGGGTGGCTCAGTGGGTTAAAGCCTCTGCCTTCGGCTCAGGTCATGATTTCAGGGTCCTGGGATCGAGCCCCACGTCAGGCTCTCTGCTTGGCAGGGAGCCTGCTTCCCTCTCTCTCTCTCTCTCTCTCTCTCTCTCTGCCTGCCTCTCTGCCAACTTGTGATCTCTGTCTGTCAAATAAATAAATAAATATTTAAAAAAATACTAAAAATAGCTAACATTGATGACACTAATGTCAGGCATTGTTCTAAAGGCTCTGTGGACATGATCTCATTTAATCTTCACAGCAACAGTATGAGTTAGGAAGAACTCTCATTATCCTTGTTTTATAGATGAAGAAACTGAACAACAGGAAGGTTTCCCAAGGTCACACCTTTGGAGCTGGGATTCTCACCAGATGAGACTGGGCCCAGTGCCACATATTTCACCATGACCACCGTGCTATATTGTCTCTTTTTGGGGGAGGGGTGGGAAGAAAGGGCTGAAATATATATATGTGTGTGTATATATATACACACACATATATATATGTATATGTATATATATACACACACACACACATATATATTTTTTTCTGTGTTATCTCAATAACTTTATAGTGATCATTACATACTCTATTTTTTTTAAATGAGCCTTACCTTACATTGGTTCCACCAATACAGTGTGGTCCAAATGATATTGTCCCAGTTTTCAGCCTAAACCTCACGGGAATCCTGGTGGCTTCTGTTTTTGCATCCTTGAATCCCAGTTATCAGGCTGTGACAATGCCCAGGATAGAAAACGGAATGATTAGAGACCACAAAAGAGCAGCTCTGAGGGTTGAGAGGCTAGCTTGGCCTGGCTAGCCCCAGCAAAGTTCCCAGATGAACACAGCTACACGGACCCACATCAGCCACCCCTATGGGGACAGAACCCGTGCCGCTGGCCCCTACTTCAATACTTAATCCACAGAATTAGAAAAAAAATAATAGATTGTTGTCATGGTTTGTTGTTGTTTTTTTTTTAAGAAAAAAATGACCTCTTGAATATTTTTTTGTAAAGTTTTCCATAATGATGTTGTAGAGTATCTCCCATAAAGTATTGCATGTGTGTGGGCTCATAAAATCTTCAGGTCTCCCAATTGCAGTCCCCTTTAATTAAAAACACGAGCATTCCCTCTTGGAGCCCCCAATTTCTTTCAATTTTGACTCATTTACAAACTGCAATATCATAAAGAATATTTATTAAGCACCTGACCTTCTAAAGCTCCTTTTCTTGTGCCGGCCAAGTGTTTCAGATATGCTATACATTGGAAAGAAGAAATCAAAATTAGCTTCATGTACTCGATTCTATAAAAAGTTATTAGCAATTAATACAGACTTAAGGGGGAGGGGAATAATTAGCCCTCTTGCCCTGAAAATTAATAGGTCCTTTTCATTATACTCCTAAGGGGTATTTTGCCCAATAACATTCCATTTCAGATGAATGTAAAACGAAAACTACATTATTTGAGAATGCCGGCTACAAAACGATTACAAACCGCAAATCTCACAAAGATTAACAAGGAAGGAAGATCAAGCGGAACAACGAACTATTAATAATTCCAAACAGGATGAAGGTAATAAAATCAATGTGTCAATCATTCTACCAGAATAAAGAAGCCACAGTATTTCACCAGGGTCACTGCCAGACTTAAGCAAAGTTAAGAGTTGATGTAGTTCTTTCTAGGTTAACCTCTAGCTAGTTACCGGGGCGTTACAAAAGGAACGAAATATACTCCAGAAGCTCCAATTTTGTAATGCATAGTCCAGGACACAAAGATACTTTGGTTTCTTCATTTCCAGGGAAAACCATCTCCCCTTTTCTGCATGGAAGGCCAAATGCTGTGCAAGGTTAAGTGTGTAACGATTCCAGTCGAACCACTAGGGGCCAGAAGGTTGACCACCAGCTGCCGACAGGGTTACCCTGAGAACCCGCTCACCGTCCCAGTGACTGGGGATAGACTGCTGATAATTGCCTCCTGTAGGTTCTCTGGAACTTGAAGTTATGGTCTTGGCTTACTAAATCAGAAACCAGGATTCAAACTGCCTTGTTTTTTCCCGTGTGTCTGCTGTGCTGTCACCCGGTGGGGAGGAATGTTGCCCTGGGCAGGGGCCCCCAGTAGCCGCTGCTGGAGCACAAGGCAATCCAGCCTCCTTTCCTGTTCCTCTCCAGCTCATCTTACCATCTTCCTCATCCTGGCTGCTGCTTGCAGTTCCCCTGGTCACGTGGCAGCTTAGGGTCTCTGGCTGGGGGTATCAGGCTGCCCCGGCCACCGTACTCAAGCCCCTCCATTCCCATCACACGAGGCGTAGGTTAGCCTCTCCGGTTTGTCACCCCATGTGGACATGTAGCCAGGAGAAGTTGCAAAGGAATGAATAAACAAGTATCAAATATACGGCATTTGTGCCAATGTCTGAAACCTTTACCCCATGTAAAGGCACAAAGACCTACCTTCCAGAAGACACTAGAAGCTGTAAGAGGAAGGACCCTCCACGATTTCATTCACATATCCCCGAGATCATCTCTACACTGAGGAGAAATAAATGCTCATGTTGTTGCATTCAACAAACTGGGCACTTAATGTGTCAGATCAAAGATGCATGAAATATGAACCCTGTCCTCATAGAGCT
The DNA here is from genome assembly GCA_003697995.1 of Taxidea taxus jeffersonii. Taxonomy (NCBI): domain Eukaryota; kingdom Metazoa; phylum Chordata; class Mammalia; order Carnivora; family Mustelidae; genus Taxidea; species Taxidea taxus. The sequence continues at coordinate 5,784 of RCUC01097645.1, read as the reverse complement.
CTCAATCAAATGGGAAGCCTGACATAAGAAAGGAAAAATATCATAAATACATAGGACATTATATTCTATGTGAAAACAGTGATTTGGATGGAGTATTGCTTAGCTGGGAATGGGGAACCCAAATGGAGGGATCAGGTATCAGAAGGTGGAAGAGCATTAGAGTCAAGGCAGACATTTGGAGCAAACGGCGAGAAGGCGAAAAGAGGATGGTGCATGGATTGGGGGTGTGTGGGGAGCCTGAGCCCTTCTGTGTCACTGCTATGTTCGGCAAGAGTTGTGAGACACACAGCAAGAGGAGGGAGACAGGGACTCAGCTCCATGGACCTTACACACCAGGCTGAGAATCGGCGACCTCACCCTGCGGCCAGCAAAGACCTGGAAAACTGTTTCAGTAGGGGAGAGTGATCATTCTGGAAGGATTTGAGGGGCATGAGATTAAGGTCAGAAAGACAAAGTAAAAAGTGCCTACAGTTATCCAGGGATGATAAAAACCTTAGCTAAGGCACTGAGAGCTGGTGTGGAAAAGGGTCACATTTGGTGGAGCTTGGTCATTGACTGGATGTCGGAAGGCAGGCAAACGAGGTCTCAAGGATGACTCTTGGGCTTCTAGCTTGCATGACTGCGAGGGTGGTGGGCCCACCATGGAGATGGAGGACACATGAACAGGAGCAGGCTGGGGAACAACAATGAGTCAGGTTTTCGAGAGGTTGAGTCTGGGTACCTCAGTGACATGCAGGTGTGGATGTCTGGAGGGCATACGAGTATCCGCCAGGTGAGCCCGGGTTTGTCTTCAGTGGTTGTTCTGTCTACGTTCTTAAGTCAATGGGGACAGACAATAAGGGGCAGAATAGATTTTTCCAAAACAGAAGGGCAAGGACTGGGCAGGTAGAGTACCCCAGCATTGAAGGGATAGATGGAGGACGTGGATTGCCATGCTGGGAAAGAGAAGGAATGGCCAGAGGCAGGTACCTTGTGGTAGAAAGTTTTGAGAAGGACCCCACATGACATGCTGGAAGCATCCCAAAGTCCTACTCATGTCATTTCAGTTAGTAAATGTTGGAGTGCTTAGCATTATGATGGTCCCTATGGGGGGAGGGGGCTACAAGAAATCCACCACAGGACTCTTGACGGCAAGAGCCTTCTAATCTAATTGGGGAAACAAAACTCACTCATAAAAGAGGTTAAATAAGAGCCTAAGCAAGAGACCAATAGCTGGGGAAGGTGAGGTCTAGAAGACTGTGTAGGAGTGAAGAACCAAGATTTCAAAGAGAAACAGGACATGGCAGACCTTGGGGGCCAGATGGGCCATGGTGGGGAAATCTCCAAGGGATGGGGAGATGATGACAAAGCCCAAGAAGATGACATGTCCACTGTGGATGGTGGAGCTACTTTACAGTTCAAAACACAGACAAATCTCACTGGGAAGATAGCTCGAAGCCAGGTCTGAAAGGGCATGAATGCCCACTTGGGGAGTTCAGAGTGTGTATAAGGGAAAATGGAAAGTTCAGTGCAGGAAAAGAATTGCCTTCATTAACCAAGTGTGTATTCTCCAAAGAGGAGTTAAGAAGAAATGTTTCCGACCTTCAGAGAGAAATGAAAGCCGTGTCGTAGAGAAATGAATGCAATGCTGGTATATTTCTTACTTCCAAATTTTGAAATAGTTTGACAAATCTGATGTTCCTTTCATTTTCAGGAGGTATAATCTATCTGCTCTCTTTTTGTTGTCACACTTCCTGGCAACTGTCGTTTTCTGCCTAACCCACTAAATTTAGAAAAGAGTACAATTCTACCACGGCGAGACTTAGCCTATGAGATTCGATAAACTTCATACTTCTGTAGTAGCTCTGTTCCTTCTGAGAGGGTCAGAGACAGCTATGTCCAGATTCTTCTGAAATCACAAAAATATGGGTACATTAGTCAAGTGAATACATGATAATATCAATGTGGCACTATATAGCAAAAGAACTTTCTGCAATGTGAGTGTATGTCACCCTTACTTAAAAATCCTCAAATCTAACAATTCAATAAAAGAAAGGGTAACAAGTTAATGGAAAAATGGGCAAAGAGCATGAAGAGGCAGTTCAAAGAAAAAGAATTGCAAATAGCCATAAGTACATGAAAAATGCTCTCCTTTACTCTTACAGTCCACTAACATTTAAAGAAATACATATAAAAACAGACAAATGACTGCTTTTCACATTTGATAATGCTCATTGTGGTCTTCTGTTGATGGAGTTGTAGGGATGCTTGTCCAATGTTAATGGCAGTGTAAATCAGTAGGTCTTCTGGGAAGGACAGTTTGGCATTCGCTTTCATGTTGTAAATGCATACACTCCTTGACCCAGCAATTTCACTCCTAGAAATGTCTCCTACAGATATGCTTGCACAGGTGTTTCAAGACGTGTATAAAAGGATCTCCACTGCAGCATTTTTGTTGTTGATTTTTTTTCCCTTTTTAAAAAAACACATGAACAAACCCTAGACCATCTAGTAAGAGATGGCTGGTTAGAGGCACTGTGGTATCTGCAGGCATTAGACACTGGGAAGTCATAAACTGAACAGCAGAGACTGGGTTTGCTCTGGTGGCCTTGGCCATGATCTATACCCTGAGAGACCCTCTACATCCTCCTTTCAGACTCTGATTTGTTCCTGAAAGCCTGGCCACTAAGCGAAGAGTTGTTTCATGAAAACTACATACATCAATCTCACTGGGAAAACTGTGTCACGCTCTAATCCAACATCAGATACTCCAAAATGTTTTGCAGATAGAAAAAAGAGATCAGCTGTGTGATGAAAACGAGTTGATGCAGGGAATTAACATCAATTTGCAAGTGTGCACATAATGATGGTCTGGGAGAGACCGCTCCTCGGGAGGTGAATTCTGCTTTTCTGGGCCATTTTCTCCACTTTTAGGTGGGCTCCTGCTCATCTTGCCCTGAAACAGCTCTTGAAAGTAAAGTTCTAGTATAGAAGAACATTGTAGGGGGGTGACATAAAGGCTAAACCCTGAGTGGAAATAACACATGTCAACTACAGACTAAAGGTGAGGAAGGTACTAGGGTTGCATTGCTCTCGCTTGGTCTGCGTGAAGGAAACAGAACACTTACCCTCCATTCAAACATGGGGCACAGTTCAGATGAGCTCTAGATCATAATCTCTGACCAGAAATTGCTCACCAAGGAAATTGGCAAGTGTGTCTTTGCATGAAAGCATACTGTCAAAACTCTCATTTTAGTGCATCTATTTAGTACGATTTGCAGAGGAAAATTCATTATGCCAATCCAAAAAAAAAATGTGATGTCCCCCCACCCCGCCAGCCCCCAGTGGTGTGGTTTTTCAAGAGCAGCTGTAAAAAGATAGGTAATTAAATGGGGGAAAAAAAAACCCGGTCAGTACAACATAGTACGATCTCCTTTTAAAAAGGACACATACCCATAATAATGACATGAGAAATGCAGAAAACAAATATAAGAGACTATAGCGGTGGTCTTTTTGGAGGAGAGAAGTGGAGGTAAGAAAGACTTATGTGTGATATTTGAATGTTCATTATGTGATGGTAAGATTTTGGTAATAAAAAAACAGGCTACAAAAAGAATCCATCAGTGACTTCCCACAGACTAGAGAATAGTTCAAGTTCGAGTTCAGGTACTGACCTAGGGAACGCAGCAGATCTGTCTGCTCAGGCACCACCCATGCCCCTGCATGCCTTTGTTACAGCCCCAGCAAACCACTAGCCCTTCCCAGAATGCACTAGGCATCCCTGAACTTCTGGGCTTCTGTGCTGTCTGTTCCCTCTCTCAGAAGTGCCCTTCTCAAACTCATCTATCAGAAAACTCCCTTCTTTCCTACAAGATCTAGTTCAAGTGCACCTTTCTATTGGATTTCTTTCCTGACCTCTCCACACACCAGTCCCTCCCAGGCAGCTATGCCCAGGAGTGTTTTTCCCTGGGATGAATGCCTGTGGTCCCACTGATGTGCTCTGAATGGCTCCTGGCCATCCCCAGCTGCTTGGGCCACCATTTTCCAATCTAAGGAAGGAACAGCTTAAGGGAGGATATGGGACACATATAACACCTGCTGCCATCTGGGTGCAGGCTTCACTCACAAATGTCAAGGCATCTCTCCCAGCTTTTATTCATCAGAACCAAATAGCTGCTTCCTGGACCCTTTCCCTTAAGGCTGTTAGACCTGAAGCCAGAGGTTTATGTCTTACTGGCTTCATTCATCCTAGAACGTGGGAGGGTGGGGCTCTGAGAGCCGTGGGCTCACTTAACTTCATTTTACTTGGTGAGATAAGGTCATTCTTCAGAGCAAGATTCTGCTGGGTTATGCTGACCAGCGCAATGTTCATCTCAGCTTCACAAGCATCCCTTCCATCTAAATTTGGTGATTGCATTCAGTTTCAGTTTCTGTAAGAAGAGAAAAACCCATCTATAGGAAGAAGTTCCTATAACATCACTTTCATGTCCACACACCCAAGGTCAAATGGTTACAAACAAAACTCTTAAGAACTACTTGCTACAAAATGAGTAAGAGTTGTTGGTGAAATTCTGAAAAAGGAAAACAGTACAAGGACACTGACCCTACCAGAAGAGGAAACTTAGAGGAATGGCTCAGCAGTTGAAAAGGTGCTTGAATAATGATTGAGATCACTGAAAGAGAATAGAAAGTCCTGAAATCAAGCCAGGTACATGATATCAACATATGATAAAGATGGTCTCTCTGGTCAGGAGGCTCATGAACACTTTGGGCAATGGGGTAGTGATCTGAGAAACTGCAAAGTGGGCTCTAAACCTCCAACTGGGGGTCATACTCTGGGGTAAAACAAGACCCCAGAACAAGCTCCATATGAATCAGAGATTTAAATGCAAGAAAGAAACCATAAAAGCATTTCAAGAAACGTGGGTAAACAGGCAAAGAATATACACAGTTCACACACACACACACACACACCAATGTAAATGGCACCCGAAACATGTAAAAATCCATCCAACCTCAGTCATAATTAGAGCAATGCAAATTAAAATTAAACTGAGGTATTATGTCTCACCTAAGATTGGCCAAAATCTAAGCACATCACAGCACGTTCTCTTGGTAAAGTGTGGGGCAGAAGATACCATCTCGTACATTACGTGTGGAAATGCAAATGTTCTAACCTGTATGGAGGGCAAACTGACGCTATCTGTCAGAATTACAAATGTGTTTACCTTTTGAACCTATTGCACAGATGCACCTGCACATGTAAGAAATGACATATGTTCATGATTATTCATTGCAACACTGTTTGTAATTGCAAATGATTGGGCGCAATTCAATTGTCCGTTAATAGGAGACTAAAGAAACTTGGCCATAGCCACACAATGGGATACTACGCGATTGCTACAGTAGAATGGAGGTATTCTTCTCTAGGTACCAATATGGAAAGGAAAGCTCTAGGGTATACTCAGTGAAAAAAGGGGGACAGAACATCATCTGTGCTATGCCTCCTTTTGCATTAGAAATGGGAAATATGAAAATATTAATATTTTCTTGTACTTGTGTAAGGAAGGACCCAATAAACTATGATGAATGATTACCAAGGCAGGACAGGCCAGATGGAAGTGGATGGAGACAGAGGTTAAGAGGGATATGCTTTAATATATGTCTTTCCATCTTACTCTAACTTTTTGCCTAATGTGAATATATGTCCTTCTTAAAAAAACAAAAATAAAATTTAAAAATAGGGTGGTGGGGTTATATTATATGTTTAAATTTTAAAAAAGCTTAAATAAAATTAAAAAAAAA
>RCUC01097642.1:0-32869 GCA_003697995.1 Taxidea taxus jeffersonii | reverse complement strand
ACAGACAGAGATCACAAGTAGGCAGAGAGGCAGGCAGAGAGAGAGGGAGAAACAGGCTCCCCGCTGAGCAGAGAGCCGGATGTGGGGCTCCATCCCAGGACCCTGAGATCATGACCTGAGCCGAAGACAGAGGCTTTCACCCACTGAGCCACCCAGGCACTCCTCCTGCCTGTCTTTTAAATAATAATAAAATTGTCTGTTTCTTCGTGTGGAGAGAAAGAACAGAGAAAGAAGTATAAACCTCTGCCTTGTTGTACTTGTTTTTATGATGTGGAAGTCCTACAATTAATATTGTGACTTTTAATCACGTTCTTGCCAGTAAGTAGGGCCACGAGCACACACCCTCCATGACATTAACTGGTCCCTGAATCGGTTCAAAGTGTGGTCCAGCAAGCCTGGGGATCCCCGAGACCCTTTCAGGAAGTCTTTGAGGTCCCTCCTTTTCCAGCCGGATGTCTGTGGAGGGCTGGACTTCCTTTGTTTACATCATCCAAAACAGCATGTTGAACAGATTGAGTGCAGAAGCAGATACGAGAATGTAGTTTTCTCCTATGATGTCAGACATTAAAGAAAGTTGCAAAAATTTAAAACAATGCTACTCTTTTCCCTAATTTTTTTTAAAAAATGTTTTTTCATTAAAAAATGTTATTTTTTCATTAACATGTAATAGGTTCATTATTATCTTAATTAAATTAGTAAACCTTGTAGCATTTTCCAGTTGCCATTCCTAATATTATAAATATTGAGACATAACACCCATATACATAAAAGTTCTCAGCAGTTTTTAGGGAATTTTTCATCACCAAAAATACATATATATATATATATATGCATATATATATTCTCAAGCCACCCTAGTTTAAAAACCACTGTCATTGTCTAGTCTCATATGCCCTCCTAAATTAAAAAGTGAACATGAGAAAGAAGGATAATATATTGAGTGCACTTCACATTTAAATATTAAAATAATTTTAAACATGATAGATGAAGATTTCTAGGAGTCCCAAAGATGGGGGGGGGTGGGCAGTTAATTATTAAGTGGCCTAACAGCTCAGCTCTCTCTCTATCTTGAAAAGCCTGGGCAGGTAGTAATTTTTAATTTTTGCTCTGAAGTGTAAAACCTGTCACTGAGACCATAAGGTCTCAAGGCAGGCATACTCTTGACCTCGAAGTCCTCCTTCAAGGAAGTGTGACTGGGTTTTTCTCTGAGAAGAGGCTCGAATGTATTGTCTCCTTGCAGAAACCACTCATGTCCAACCCAGCGCCTAGACGGACCTCTGGAGTACAGAGTTGTTTAGAATTTGATAAGGAAAGCAGTGGTGCCAAGAACAACTAACTCATTAGCCTGTCCTTCCTCAGAAGATGAAGCTCAGGTTTGCTCATCTGATTAAGTAATAGGCTGGAGTAATCACTACAGCCTAGGGAATCAGCCTAGGAAATCAAGTCAGGCTTTATTGAGGAAATTTGTGAATGGCACCCAGCCTGAGGGATAACTAAACATGTGAGAAGGGTAACTTTATCAGTGATTTCCAGAATATGGATTTTCCACCCTGTCCTTGAAGCATAAAGTTGGTAAATGTTTAACAAGGTCCATAGTATGTGGACGACCTATAACCATTAGGATGTGACACGGTGGGGTCATCAAGTCCTAAGCAACCCCTGCATGGCAAGATTGAAACTAGCGGGGAGTTGAAGGAGGAACGTGTTCCAGAAGCCAGAAACCAGAAATTGCCCCTACATTTTTGCTTTGGATATCAGGATGTTTCAAGAGAAAGGGGAGTTGAACATCACTCTCCCAGAAGGAGTTTTAGGGGAAGCTGATGGGACTAGGTGTATAACACATGGCCTGATAAAAATCATTGCCCTTTTAATCTGCATTATTAGATGTACTTAAATGCCTTGTGCTCTCCTAACATGATTTTTGTAGAGCTGCATAAGAACACACACTTCTCCTAGCAGCAGACCTCAGATGGGTTTTCATTGATCGCGGTTCGTCTTCCCTGACTCTGATATAAAGAGCAGACTCCCTCCCGGCTGCTTTTGATTAGATAAGAAGAAACATCCCATCCCTGTTTACAGTTCTGTGATGAAAGTTGGAGCCTGTGCAGACTGAAGAATTCTGAGTCCCTTGTGGTGTCAAAACTCAACATAGAATGGAAGTTTTGAGATCCCTCCTTCAGGATCCCATGTAGAAACAAGCGGCACACTCGGGACATTGAAGAAAGGCTAATAAAGGGACTAATTTGAAAGCTTGGACAGGGTGTAGGGAAACTGACAGGTAATATTGCAGTACCCTGGAGGTTAGCAAGAGCTGGGGTACTACCCCTCACCCTGTGGGCTAGGGGAGAGGAGAGAGAGCAGCTCCACAGGGGGGCCACCTGACGGTGTAGGGGAGAGCTCAGTCCCGTACCGTACCCCAGCAGGAAAGGGCATGTGCATAGCCACCCCTTCCTCACTCTCTGCCTGCCCTGCAGGCTCCTGCTGGGCCTTCCACTGGCTGAACCCCGGAGTCAGAGGACAGGGAGCTCAGCCTTCAGGCCAGCAGCCCTAATGCATCAACCTCCCAGCACACAGAACTAGGAAGTTGGGGCCAAGAGGGACTCCGGAAGGGGAAATAGAAAATACAGTTCATCCTTACTATTTGCCCACTTGCTAAAATTTCTTTGTAACCCCAAAATCGACATCCATGGAGACACTTTTGTAGTCATGCGGGTCATTGCAATAGTGAATAGTGAACTTCGCCCATGGAAATGGTCTAAATGGTCTACCCTTGGTTCATATCAGGATATACTGGCCCTCTTCATTTTACAAATATTTACTGAGCTTCCTTGGCACTGAACTCGGTGCTGGAGATAGAAATGTGAGCACGATATGGTCTCTGCCCTGGCACACTATACTGCATCCAATGCTTTCTTCACAGTGAGAGGAAGCACCAAAACCATGGTCCCGTATAGTCTGAATTGGAAGTTGTCTGACTTTGTGACCTGGAAATTTCTATATTTACGTATATTGATTCATCCCCTAAACTAGCTGTGTGCCGTGTGCTAGCTTAGGGATATGTAAGTGATGTGCCTGCCTCAGAAAGTGACACCTGGTTCAGTAATCCTCAAATTTTCATATGCTTAGTTAGAAATTACTTAGATTCCTGTTACAGATAGATATTTCCAGTCTTCCCACTCTGCCAGTCCCCAGATTCGGTTGGTTGAGTATGGTGCCTGGGAATCTGTATTTTAGCAAGCATCTCAAATGATTATTTTGCTGCAAAAGGTTCTCAACTCTCTCTTGAAAAACAGTAATGTGGTGGACATGTGAATTAAGCCAGAAAGTATACCGTTGCCCGAGCATTTACATTTACATTATTTTTTTTAAAGATCTTATTTATTTATTTAAAGTGAGCACAAGCAAGAGGACTGGCAGGCAGAAGCAGAATCAGGCTCCTTGCTGAGCAAGGAGCTGGATGTGGGACTCGATCCTAGGACCCTGGGATTATGACCTAAGCCGAAGGAAGATACTTAACCAACCAAGCCACCCAGGCATCTGCATTTCTGTTATTTCTAAATGGCAGATAATAGGGACAACATCTAGCTTCATAAGTCAGGTTAGATTAAATTAATCAATGCTAGATGGAAAAATTGGCATAGAAATAAAAATGTTTAAATCCTCTGCACATACATAGGCTTCTATAGGCATTTTTGTGAACACACCTCCCCCCACACACATACAACATCAGTGTGCTATTTCCACAGACAGGTGCTTAGTGACCTCAGTCGCATGCCTGAGGCACACTTAAAAATTGAACTGGCTGCTGACATTTTAAACAGTAGTCTCAGTGGCTTATCAGCTTGGTACACTGAGATCTTTTTCGAATTAGTCTAGTAACATAAAATGTGAGCTTTGTGGATGTGTGAAGTTCATTGAGGGTTTTTTTTTTCTTCTCCAACCAGTAATTACTTACAGTTCTTGGCATGTATTGGCAATTTAGAAAATATATCTTGGCGTTTAAATTTTAAGCAAGGTGATAACACCATCAAGCTTTCTATATAGCCACCGTTCAAGGTCATCACTCTCTGACCATTGTCTGGATTAGCTCTGGTTTTCAGGTGCAGTGATTGCTGGAAATTCTAAGTAAATTAATACATGGGATTTCTGCCGAGAGTATCATTCATATATGCCCCAGGGTTTAGTTAGTTCCTATGACTATAATTTTGTGTTCACACATGGTCTCTCAAGCTGAACTCTCTTTGATTATTTGTCCTTCCTTCCTTCCTTCCTCTCTTTCACTGGTTATTTCTGTTCAAAGAATTATTACTTGATGCACCAGCTCTAAATGTCTAGGTATATATAGAGTTGACATTAACCTGAATAATTTGCCTTACTAAATTAAACTTTGGTGTTCAGGAACCCATCTCTACTTTTATGAAAGGCCTTATGTTTTCTTATAGAAGCTATTTTTAGTTTGGGTATTTCCCCCTCCCCCAGAGATTTGTGTATTTGAGAGGTGGGGGGGAGGGGCAGAAGGAAAGAATCTTCAAGCAGACTCCCTGTTGAGCACTGAGCCCAGTGCAGGGCTCCATCCCACCACCGACAGGATCATGACCTGAGCCAAAACTAAGAGTCAGACACGTAACTGACTGAGCCACACAGGCGCCCCTTAGTATGTTTTTTAGTAAATCTATATAGACATTGCTTTTTGTAGTATATATTATCATTTCTTTATATTAATAACTGATGATCAGACTGATAAACTATAGGTCTGCCTCCTAAATCAGAGAAAAAATAATGTCGAGTAGCATAAAAAGTTGATGATGTGTTATTTCCTAATTCCTAATTGCCATCAAATTGGAATACTTATTTCAATTATTTGCTAAGTTCTATTGGCTTTATCAAATGTTCTCATTTTCCAGCCATTCTGGAGGAGTTTCCCTGGTCAGAGTCCATCTTTCTAAATCAAATATAACCAATTTTTCCATAATTAACTCAGTTGCTTATGGTATTGATACGTTACTTGAATTCAGGTTTCATTGTTATTAAACTTTCCACACATTTCAGGTTTGACTGAACAAGAGTAAGAATAGTATTCAAATCCTAGACTCCCAGTTTGGGGCATTTGGCCCATAAAGTCTATTTAATATATATTTATTAAGTGCCAAAATCTAGGGCCACTTAAAATATACCCGAAAGGCTGCTGTAAAGATACCTTATGTAAATAGACAGAAGATCATTTCAAAATCAACTAACATCTTCCTTATAGAATACTTCATCATTGTGGTAGTTGACATATGCCCATGTGTATTTTCATATCTCAAAATTATCTACATTTAATTAATTTGTTTTTGACATAAAAAACTTTGAGTATAGCTAGTTAGTCTGTTTAAATCCTTTCCACACCACCACCCCACAGCCTCATCCCTTACCACTCCCTAATTTAGATTTTATACTCTTGAATAACTCCTCAGTCTACTTGTAAATTTCTCACCCACCATGCTGCCCTCCCCTCCCGTATCTTTTGTCCATGTCGTTCCCTCTCCCTGGAATGTCTCCCCTCTCTTCCTTTCTACGGCCACCTTTTTCACCTTCACCTCACTAACTCCTGATCATTTGTAAGACTCAGTCACCACTTTCTAGAACACCCTGTGTCTCTCCTTTCCCACATCACTAGATGGATACCATTCCTGTCTGCATCCCTGATTGCCTGCATGTTTCTTTATTAGCACGGACCGCATTTTTTGTAATCTTTTTATGGATCAGTCTTCATACTGGACTCTTTGAGAGCAGGAAGTGCTTTATTCACTGATCATTGGCCTCCCCAGGATTCACCCAGAGACACACTGACTACTGTTAAATAAATAAACCCCTACTGCTCTCAGGTCAGAGCATCTACCCTTGTGACTTGCAGTTTGGGCATGTGTTTGAAATCACTGTTTTCCTCATCCTTGGTATCTTGACATGTACCTTACTTCCTCCAGTTGGTGATCATAAGTCTCTAGGACTTCACTTCTAGCTGCTCTGAAGGATAACCTGTGTGTCTCTGAAGGCCTCCTCCTCAAAACAAATCTCATTTATGTGACATAGCCTAATAAATCATCTAAAGTCTGCCTTCCACATTTATAGAAAAATCTACAGAACGATTTTTATAAAATACAGATACTTAATTTTATTTATATAAATTTGTTTTATAACCCCAGTATCAAGCACAGTGCCTTGCACATAGTAGATGCTTGGCAAAATGTGTGAGTGAATGAAGGAAAGAATCAGGTTAACAATGCAGTAGTGACTACTCCTAGTTACAACTTTCATAATTCTTTGAGAGGAATTTTCTGTTTTCTGTGAGATTACATTAAAAAGACTCCAGATGCTTACTGTGCTGTAACTGCTAGAACATGGAATTAAGAATCTGTAGATCTCTGTGGTCCCATCCACAAACAGGGCATCATCATGTATTCACACCTGTAATGTGGATTATCTTATACTAGTGGAACCAATTATAATTTTTTTAAAAGATTTTATTTATTTATTTGACAGAGACCACAAGCAGGCAGAGAGAGAGAGAGAGAGGAGGAAGCAGGCTCCCTGCTGAACAGAGAGCCCGACGCGGGGCTTGATCCCAGGACCCCGGGAACATGACCTGAGCCGAAGGCAGAGGCTTTAACCCACTGAGCCACCCAGGCGCCCCCCAATTATAATTTTTTACAGAAAGTTTATATTTCTCTTTGAACAAAGCCCAGTATCAAGAAAAGGGGCCAAATGAATAGTCTGTAAATTAAACCTAAGGATAGGTGTTTTTTTTTTTATTTTAATTTTAATTTTTAAATTTTTTTTAAAGATTTTATTTATTTATTTGACAGACAGATCACAAGTAGGCAGAGAGAGAGGGAAAAGCAGGCTCCCCGCTAAGCAGAGAGCCCGATGCGGGGCTCAATCCCAGGACCCTGGGATTATGACCTGAGCCGAAGGCAGAGGCTTTAAGCCACTGAGCCACCCAGGCACCCCCATTTTTTTTTTTTTAAAGATTTATTTATTTGACAGAGAGAGAGAGAGATCACAAGTAGGCAGAGAGGCAAGTGTGGCGGGGGTGGGGTGGGGAGAAGCAGTCTCCCTGCCGAGCAGAGACCCCCCTCCCACAATGCGGGACTTGATCCCAGGACCCTGCGATCATGACCTGAGCCAAAGACAGAGGCTTAACCCACTGAGCCACCCAGGTGCCCCCTTAAGGATAGTTTTAAAATGGGTAAAGTTCCATTTGACTTCCATTATCAGAAGAATGTCTTGGGTGTACAATATTCTCATCCCTGATGGGGAATTGAGCCTTCCAGAATTCTTCCACCTCTACTCATAGTCCCTCAGCAACACTGAGAAAGAAGACGCTCAAAAACTACCCAGTAACATTGTCTTTGACCTAAGATGTGCAAACAGTGCAAGGCTGTTAGCTCACTTCCCAACAGCAAAGGGCAGCTATGAATAATACTGTTATATTACTAAGGAATATGCAGACTAATTCATTTCTCCAAGAAATTCCCAACTACCAAATACGTGTGTGGCATTGTGGGATATTACATAGCCCAGTGGAAGTAAGATGCCATTTTTTAAAAATCACTATGAAGTAGAAAGCAAAGATTGAAATAGGAAAGATTTGCTTAACTGGCCTGTGAATTTAACCACACAGCATTTATAGTTTTCAGAGCATTTTGATGGGTAAAATTTTATCTAATCCTCCTGACCACCAAATTAGGTTAGACCTTTATTATATCCCCAGTTTTACTGATATGGAAAGGTTAGTATATTGATACTGACATTATACAGGTTTTATCTAGCTTTTTATAATTAGTGGACAGGGAGAATAATCATAAACATTCATTATGCTTAGCCTGGGCAGATTCTTTCTTTGGAAAAAATTTGAGACAAAACTAAGAAAGATGTACATCTTTATAATAATATACATGCACGGGGAGAAGAGATGGTATTAGAACCTTTTCTGATTTCTTCTATGTCTGTAGCTGTTATGGTAGTTACTATGTAATATTTAATATTTAAAAGACTGGCAATAAAAGTATGAGACAACTGGTATACCTCTTTATAGGCTTTGGTTCAGAGTTTAGTCACACTGATGATAATTTTATGATTTGTATGTTGTAAACATGACAGAAGAGTTAAATACCTTGCTTTAAAGATCCTTTTTTTTTAAAGTCTGACAATATTTTCTGGTAAATTGATTCCCAACTGCTTTAGAAATGTTTACCATTGGGGCGCCTGAGTGGCTCAGTCGGTTAAGCATCTGACTCTTGATCTCACCTCAGGTCTTGATCTCAGGGTCATGAGTTCAAGCCCCGCATTGGGTTCCATACTGGGTGTGTAGCCTACTTAAAAAAAAAAAAAAAAATATATATATATATATATACACACACACACATATATATATATACACACACATATATATATGTATATATATATAATTTTCTTTGGATCTATAAACTGTAAGCATTAGGCCTGTAATGAAACATTAGGTTAGAAATGAAAAACAAAGGTCCTGTCCTTTATTTACAGTATAATAGAGGATACAAACATGTTTAAAGGCAACTGCCTTAAAAGATATATTAGTGGATTTAATCAGGCAAAATATGAACAAGAAAAATAAACCATGACCAAGTAAGGTTTACCCTGGGAATGCACTGCTGGTTCAACATTAGAAAACCAATTAATATAATTCACTCTATTATTGAAACTGATTTACAGATTCAGAGCAGTTCTGATCACACTCCCATCTGGAGTTTGGTAAAAATTGACAAAATGAATTCTAAAATGCATATGAAAAAGCAAAGGAACTAGACTAGCCAAAACAGTTTTGAAAAAGTTTGAAAAGTCACACTATCTGACTCTTAAGGTTATTATAAAGCATTGGTTCTCAATTGGGATGATTTTGCCCCCATCCCTTGGGGAACCTTTGGTAATGTCTGGAAATGGTCTTTAATGTCACAGTTTGGGGGAAAGGGGAAAGGAGAAGGTGCTGCTAGTGGCGTCTTAGAAGATAAGGGTGCTGCTGAACGCTCTATAGTGCATGGGACAGACCCCAGGACAAAGAGTTGTGTGGCTCTAGATATTACTAGTGTCACTGTGGAGACACCCTTCTGCAAAGCTGGAGTAGTAATCCAGACAGGGTGGTATTGGCACAGGTTAGACATCTCTATCAATGGAACAAAATAGAGAAGCCAGAAATAGATCCACACACATGTGGTTCGGCTGATTTTTCCCCCCAGTCATTCAGATAATACAATTTATTTTCTTTGCTTTAGTAGAACACATAGTATATTTGATACCTAGAGAAGATCATTTTTTAACACTTTTCTTGTCTTTTTTCTTTTTTAATTAAAATTCAATTAATTAACACATAGTATATTATTAGTTTCAGAGGTAGAGTTCAGTGCTTCGGTGATCATCAGTCTTATATAACACCCAGTTCTCATTACATCACGTGCCCTCCTTAATGTCCATCACCCAGTTACCCCATCTCTCCCCTTCCCCCCAGGAACCCTCCAGTGATTTTTGACAAGGATTCAAATGCAGTTCAGTGGAGAAAGGATAGCATTCATCAAATGGTATTGGAACAATTGGGCATTCATATAAAAAAGATTGACCCATACTTTATATTATATTCAGGAATTACTCCATGGATCATAGACTTAAATGTACAACTGTAAAACTCCTGGAAGAAAACATAAGGAGAAAATCTTTATGAACTTATATTAAAGATTTTTCTTAATATGCAAAGCACAACTCAGAAAATAAAAACTTGATAAACTTCATCAGAATCAAAAACTTCTGCTCTTCAAAAGACACTGTTATGAAAATCCAGACACAAACCATGTGCCTGAAAATGGACTTTTATGCAAAATATGTAAAGAACTCTCAAACCTCAATAAACAACCCAGTAGAAAAGTGAGCCAAAGATTTGAATAAACACTTCACCAAAGCTATAGAGATGACAAAGAAGCACACGAAAATGTGCTCAATGACACTGATGAAATCCCACTCAAATGGGCTTCAACAATAAAGGTTGAGTAAATTGGCTTCCATTAGGAAATCCCAGAAAGACAGACAGCAATCAGTGTGAATGTTTAACAGAGTTATCCATGATACAGCTGCTTTGGAAAGGAGGGGGAGCTCTCCACTCTGTTACTAAGGCACATGGGCCCCTGGCTGGCTCTGAAATAGATGTCGGCCCCAGTCAGGCTCCTTGCTGCCTGTTGAGTCTGGGCCAGTAAGAACACTTCCTTCCCAGCATTCCGGGACAAGGTCCTAAAATTCACCCTGATTGGCCCGTTCAGGTCACATTCCACAGATGATGAAGCAATGACTGAGGCCAGGAAGTAGATTCATGCTAATTAGTTTACACCTGAGCCATGTGCCCTAACCCCTGAGTCATGGCAAGTGTTAGCTCCTCCCAAAGCCCAAGGACTTTAATAAGAGGCAGGTGACTACCCAAACTTCAGCAGATAGAAACTTCCAAGGAAAGGCTGTTGGTGAGGCTGGCGTCATGCCTTCCATGTGCCATCACTAAATTGTTCTGAGATACTTAACTTGGCTTGAAGTCACACACAGTAATTTCATGTCTCAGCATTGTCATTGTTTCTCAGAAAGGAAAAAATTAAAAATGTTTTCTCTTTTTTTTAAGATTTATTTATTTACTTTAGAAAGAGAGAGCAGAGAGGAGGGGAGAGCGAGAGAGAGAATCTCAAACAGGCTCCCTGCCAAGCACGGAGCCCAATGGAGGGCTCGATCCCACAACCCGAAGATCACGATCCAAGCCAAAATCAAGAGTCAGACCCCAGCTGACTGAATCACCCAGGTGCCCCAGGGGGAAAAAAAAATTCTCTAAATTACAGTTATAAGAAGAGAACCAGACCTGGATTGAGAGCCTGTGTGAAGCTATCAATATCCATTTTTTCCCATGATATATAACTATTACACAGGCATATAATGTGACCCTTCATTTCCACTTATAAATGTTTGGAAAGTGGCTCATTAAAAAAGAACGTAGCGATGAGCTATTTATTACAAGTGTGGAAGTTAGTGTTTAGAAGTAATGTATTTTGAAATTTTCCTTCTAGCCATCTTAACTGGTTAAGCATTCTCCAAAGAATGCAGTGTCGTGTTTCTTGTAACATTCTTCTCTGGCTCGTGGCCTTCTTTCTTAATCAGGATGTGCTCATGGAGCTTCTAGAGCTGTGTGCAGATGGACTCTGGAAGGCTGAACGCTATGAGCTCATCGCTGACATCTATAAACTCATCATCCCCATTTACGAGAAACGAAGAGATTTCGAGGTATCAGAGTGGTTTGTTTTTTCCTGTTTGAGAGGACAGTGGGGTGACACATACACCCAAACCTTCTTACATGCAAAGAGAGCAAGCAGGCCATGGTCAGAGGTGACCTGTGGTCTCTGACCCTCTGTGTGAGGCTGGAGGTCACCACCTGCAGAGCCATTATACATGGTCCACACGGGCCCCACCTCCATACGGACCCCAAATCTCAAAAAACAAGGATTGGCAATTGTGGCACCCCAGTTTTGAAAGGTTGCCAAGAACCTGGTTTTATAATCACCAGGTTCCTTCTTCCTCAGTGCTCTTCCTTGCTCCCTCCACACAGGAAGCTATTGTCCCTGCCACCCTTCCTGGGCTGGGGAGGTGGTGCAGCTTCTCGTAGCTTATCAAAGAAAGTAGGAAAAGCAAAGACTAAAAACGTCATTTGTAGGACTAATTTACCATCTCTGACATTTGATGTTAACTTGAAAACAGAAGTTGCTTCCTGCAACGTGGAGATTTAATGGATCCTTAATATGCAAAATAGCTCTTTCAGTAGAAAATATTATAATTGAAAAGTGGTCATTACCAATTATGCAATCGAGACATTCTTGATTTTGTTCTTTTGCATTTTGTTTCTTTTACTCAAGTCCAAGGAATTTTTACCTCTGTGATCCCATTTAGTTGTTTTAAGACTAATTCTACTGGTTGCAAGTGGGAAGAAATGGGTTTTGTTCTGCTTTTCAGAGGCTGGCCCATCTGTATGACACACTACACCGGGCCTATAGCAAAGTGACAGAGGTCATGCACTCGGGCCGCAGGCTCCTGGGGACATACTTCCGAGTGGCCTTCTTTGGACAGGTAAGCCTCCTCTCTATTCTGTAGCCCTCCTAAGTCCTTGTTTTTGTTTTGTTTTTGTTTTTTAATTCTATGAAGTTGTATTTTATAAATTTTCTATTTTCTATAAATGCTAATTTGATGAATTTGTCATATTTAGAATGATTCTTATCTTCCTTGGCAGTAAACTCTCTGCTTTTTTTTTTTCCTTCCTGTCTTTTCTTTATTACTTTCTTAAGGCAGCGGTAAGTTCTCCCTCCATAAGACATTTTTTAGCACACCTTTGGTATCTCGGTGTGGTTTGCAAGTTTCCTTTTCCAGTCTGTATGTATATCTGTCCGGTCATTACAAACTCCAAAAGAAAAGAAAAAAAATTAACATTTTATTCCATTTACAGAAATAAATCATCTGTTTCCTTACACATCTATACTGCATGTTTTAAAACAAAAATTAAGACTTTTCCAGTTTCCTGTGTTCCCTGTGCATCTCTATCTTTTGTAGTATAATATCTCCACAAGTTTATTTACCCTTGTCATAGTTCAGAAACCCTGTGGAAAAGGGTTCATTTAAATTTAACTGAAAGTTTAACCTCCAAGTCTCTAACATGATTAAATGGCATTAAGTTATAATCATTTATTTAGGGTGTGTGGTTTTCTGTGAGCATTATGTAACCTTCGATTTATCCTGTTATTGTCTTTTATAACTTTATAGCAATACCAGTTCACAGACAGTGAAACAGATGTGGAGGTAATTATAGTAAATGCTTATTAAAAAGCAAGTAATGTAGTGAAATTACTGCATCTAAACTCCTAGTTTGATGTGGGTGTTATTCGTCTCATGTTAGCCTGCATTTTTTTTCATATACTGTGTATTTTGCACCATTTTCTCTTTTATTTTAGATGAGAAACTTTTTTTTTTCATTTCTTTCAAGTATTAACCCCAATCTGGACTTGAAAATTTTCAACCTTTTTCACTTCCCATGCAATTCTAAGCCTTTTTGTATTCAGACATGATGGGTCCTGAACCAAATGCCAACTGGTGGGCACGAAACTGTTTTCTGATTATCGTGCTCCAGCCCTTTCATATTTTTCTCATAAATAAAGCAAAACAGAACTTACACAACCTTAAGATAATTTTAGCGGAACCTGCTCCAGACCGGAATGTTTCTGTTTACGCCGAAAAGTCCTATGTAAGTGGGGGAGGCCAGTGAGGGGAGAGTATGTGCGTTTCCGAGGCCTGCCCGGAGCAGGCTGCTGAGTGGAGTCACTCGTTAGTGAGCTCTGCTTCTTGGGAATGTGAAACAGGCTTGAATCCCATTATTCGATCCTGAGAGAACAGTCTTGAGTCCCTGATCCTCCATTTCACTCAACACTTAATGACAGCATTCTTGAATGAGTTTGCAGTTCTGTGTTTTCCTTTATCTTTGCAGCCTGACTTTACATTATTATTATTTTCCTTTCCTCTTCAGAAAGCCTGTTGAAGTAGGATTTTATTTTAGACTCATCCTCCCCGCCCTTGCTTTTTTTTTTCTTTTTTCTTTTTTTCTTAACCCGTATAACACAAGCATCCTTCCTGGGTGGTAAACCTAGGGCTTATAGTTGGGAATAGCTCTAATTGTGCTTTATGTCACAGGGATTCTTTGAAGATGAAGATGGAAAAGAGTATATTTACAAAGAACCCAAACTCACGCCTCTGTCAGAAATTTCCCAGAGACTCCTTAAACTTTACTCAGATAAATTTGGTTCTGAAAATGTCAAAATGATACAGGACTCTGGCAAGGTATGACCATGTTTGGGAATATTTTATAGCAATATAATACTGTATTGTTGATTGATGATGTGTGATTGGTCATATATATTCATAAATGTGTATAGTGGGGGGAAACAGGAAAAATTAAGAATGGTTGGCCTTGAGTAACAAGTGTCATTTTTTTCTTCTTGACACCTTTCTGTGATTTCCAACATCCTTCATTAAGTAAAGATTTCATTATTTTAAAAAGATTATTTTTTACAGGACGCCTAGGTGTCTCAGCCAGTTAAGCATCTGCCTTCGACTCTGATTATGATCCTAGGGTGCTAGGATTGAGTCCCACATCAGGTGGGGAGTCTGCATGCATCTCCCTCTGCCTACCGCTCCCTCTGCTAGTGCTCGCACACTCTCTCTCTCTCCCTCTCTGACAAATAAATAAATAAAATATTTTAAAACAACAGATATCATTCACAAAGTAACGTCTGAAAGGATATACCACTTTCAGCATGATGATGGACAGATGGACAGACTGACAGACAGACCAAGGAAGGAACTAACTAGCCAGCATGTTTATAGGAATGAGATCTAGGATTTCTGCTTAAAGCCGGTGTCCTCTGCTGTATTGCTCTTAGGAAGACCTTTTCTGAAACTGTACGTTTCTCTATATTTATGTGTTCTACTGTCT
This sequence comes from Taxidea taxus jeffersonii, assembly GCA_003697995.1. Taxonomy (NCBI): domain Eukaryota; kingdom Metazoa; phylum Chordata; class Mammalia; order Carnivora; family Mustelidae; genus Taxidea; species Taxidea taxus. Next base: position 18,306 of record RCUC01097642.1, on the reverse strand, counting down.
TTGGGACATCTCCAGGAAGTTGGGTATCCCTTTGCTTCCTGATTTCAGGCCAAGATAGAGCTCCTGCTTTTTGCCTTAAAAATGTCCTCCTGCTAAATAAAAAGCCAAACAAATAAATAAACAAACAAAAAACAGAATCCGACTATAAATACAGAGAATAAACCAGTGGTTGCCAGGAGGGAAGGGGGCGGAGCGATGGGCAAAATGGCTGAAGGGGAGTAGGAGATGCGGGCTTCCAGGTAGAAGCACAGCGCCAGGAATGTGGTCAGGGCTACTGTAATAGTGTTGCGTGATGACATATGGTAGCTGCATTTGTGGGGAGCACAGCTTAACGTATAGAAATGTTGTACACCTGAAACTAATGTAATATTGTGTGTCAGTTACACTTCAGTTTAAAAATAATAAAAATTGGGGCACCTGGGTAGCTCAGTTCGTTAGACATCTGACTCCTGGTTTTGGTTCTGGTCATGATCTCATGGGTCATGAGATCAAGCCCTGTGTGGGCCTTTGTGCTCAGTGGAGAGTCGGCTTGAAGATTTTCTCCCTCTGCCCCCAGCCCCCAGCTAATGCATGTACACATGTCCTCCCTCTCTCTAAAATAAATAAATCTTTAAAAGAAATAAAATAAAAATAATGTAAATAAATAAATGTTAAATATTAAGCAAACAAAAATGTCTTCCTGTTCAGTTACCAGCAGTGATAAGCTCTACATCCTTCTAAATTCACCCTTTTGGGGAACCCCTAATTCATTTTCCATCCTGAGCCCTGCTTTGGAATCCCTAGTCTCTGAAATCTGTTTCCTTGGGGCCCTTTTTTTCTCCAGGGAAACATCTTCCAGTTTCCTGCCCAACTGGTAGATTGGGGACAAGGAAACAGGTAATTCTGGGATCCAGATTCTGGATGCAGGACCTGAGCAAGGGTTGACGGTCCCACGTTCGGTCTGCAAGCTTTGACCTGCTCGCACTGTGTTCTGCTCTGTACCTTTGCCCCTGCTTTCTGCTGAGACTGGTAAACCCACTTAGACTTTTTCCAGACCAGTTTCTCCAAGGGGCAACCTCTTCTGTTTTGTGGGGTGGGGACGAGGGAAGGGAACTGGAGTTTGGCCACTCCAAATAGACTTTGACCACTCGGCTTGGTTTCCACCTTACTCCTCCCCCAGTCACCCTAATCCTGTTGCTGGTCTTTCTAGACATCAGTCCATTCAGGCAGCTGTAACAAACACCAGACACTGGGCAGCTTTTATACAGCAGAGATTTCTCATAGTTGCGGCGGTCGGGAAGTCCAAGATAAGGCACCCGCAGATTCTGTGCCTGGTGAGCTGCTTCTTCCTGGTTCACAGACAACCGTCTCCTCTCACTGTGTCCTCGCAGGGTAGCAGGGGTGAGGAAGCTCTTTGGGGCCCCTATTATAAGAGCATGAATCCCACTCCTGGGGGCTTCACCCTCATGACGTAATCACCTCCCACCTATCAGTACCATCACATTGAAGGTTAAGATTTCACCCTGAGAATTTGGTGGGAGGATACATGGTTAGTCCAGAGCAGCAGGCTTCTGAGAGGGGCTCTGAGTCACCGGTTACCCCTCTCTGCGGGACCTTAGACAAAACTTCTATCGTGACTGGGTGCTGTTTTCCTCAGGACTCTTCTTTGTCCCACCTGCATGGGAAAACAGGGACTCTGCCAGGTTGGGTAGCGCACCTCCGTGCAAGCGCCTTCTAGAAATTCAGTAAACACTCTCTCATCCGTTGCTGTCTTCTCTCCTCTTTCCTTGCTCCTCACAGGTTAATTCGGTACTGCCTTTGACTGGAGTTGCACAAAGGAAAAGGGATAAGTCACACTGTTGGTCTGTTTTTAACCAGAAACCTCAACATGATCTTAAGAAGACCTCCTTTTTTTCTTAGACCAAGTTACTCACATCCGATTGCCTTTTTTTTCTCTGAAAAACCTTTGTCCAGGTCAAGCTGTGGCTTTGTCCAGGTCAAGCTGTGGCTTTAACATCGTAACCTCGTCTCGGGGTCCTCCTGCGCTCTTCTGCCCTCAGATACCAGTTCTCTGCTCTTCCTGCCGATATTGACGTGTACCTACAACTTTGGAAATGAAGTCTAGGGAGATACCCCTGAAAAAATAGGAAAGCACGTGGTTTCCACTGCTTTTAAATCGGTTCTGCTGAGGAGAGTTACATTTCTAGGTTTGAGTACAGTTACAGTGATTGGCCAGATGGCTGTGTCTAAAATAGAAGTAATAACTCATGGCTTTTTTGTATTTTCTTAAATTCCAAAGTTTTAGGCACATTTGCATCTATTTCTCATTTTCCTTCACACACATCCCTGTTGAGAGGTGTGGTGCCTGGTAACTTGAGATCCTCAAAACCTTCTTGGCCTCGTTCATTTGTTGGCCCCAGTTCCAGAACCGTCTCCAAATTCTCTGCAGTCATTGCTGTCAGACCCCCTTTTATTGCTCTGCAAGCTTAAATACGATTCATATGTGCAAAATTGATTTGTCTCCCTAATAAATTAGCTGTTGTGCTTGTATGGGAAATGCCTGTGTTTCGTGTTCTGGTGCATCCCAGATGTTAGCGATGCAGTTCTAAAAGCATTTATTTGCAGAGTCGATCAGGGGCTAAACTTACAGTTAGATGAGTCTCAGATGAGTCTGTATCTGTGTTAAAGTAATTCATCCACATCTGTTTACATCTAATCTCTCTACAGATTAATTATAATTTGAGGTTCTAGGTGTTAAACATTATTACTAAAATAAACGTACGTAAAAATACAGTTCAGGAACCCAGCAGAAAAATCCACGCAGGGAAGTCATTCACTAGCATGATGTCTTAAAAAAATTCAATGTCATGAAAAAGAGGTGGAGAAATCTAGATTAAATATGATCGTTGACTAGATTCTGGTTCAAACACAAAGAGCCACATTTGAGGAACTTTAATGGAGTGCGTACTGAGTGATATTATGTGTTAAGTTAATTTTACTAGGTATATTATGGTCATGGGGGAGAATGTCCCCCATGGAGATGCTGGTTTAGGAGATGCTGGTGAAGTGGCATGATGGATACCACTTACTGTGAAATGGTTCAGCTAAAAAGAATGTCTGCGTGTGTGTGTGTGTGTAAGTACCCGTCCGCATGTGTGTGTGCATGTGTGTATTGGAAACAAAGCATTAGCAGCTGTTCTAAGTGGTGGGTATGTGGCTGTTTGTTGTACTATTCCAGCTTTTCTAGATTTTTCCAGATCTTTTATTTCTTGATGTTAAAAGATTTTATTTATGTATGTATTTGAGAGAGAGCACGCATTCGCATGTGTGAGTGCAGGAAGGGGCAGAGGGACCGGGACAAGCAGATTCCCTGCTGAGTAGTGGGGAGTGCAGCCCAGCCAAGGGATGGGGTGAGGAGGGGGTGTGGTGGGAGGGCTCGATCCTGCAACCCTGAGACCATGACCCGAGCCAAAATCAGGAGTCAGACATTTCACCGACTGAGCCCCCCAGGCGCCCCTCCCAATCTTTTATTAATAAAAAGTGGAAAGACAAGCTTTGGGATGCTTGGAAGGAGTCTTTCAAATAGTACCAATCTCCCATTTTGTTTATTCATTTAAAGGTCAACCCTAAGGATCTGGATTCCAAGTATGCATACATCCAGGTGACTCATGTGATTCCATTCTTTGATGAGAAAGAATTGCAGGAAAGGAAGACGGAGTTTGAGAGGTCCCATAACATTCGCCGCTTCATGTTCGAGATGCCCTTCACTCAGACGGGGAAGAGACAGGGCGGGGTGGAGGAGCAGTGCAAACGACGCACCATTCTGACAGGTACGGTTTCCTCGGCTTCTTCCTTGGAGAATCATGTCCAGACGTTAGCCTGGACACCAAGATGAAGAGCTCTTCACAGGGGATCCAGAAGCTTCTAGAATGAAGGGCCCTTCAAGCTTCGTTAACTTTCCCCACGTGTCCATTTCAGTTTAGTATTTATCTCATGCTTACTTTGGAGCACTCCTGACATTTTTCTACTTACCTGTTAGCACTTCCTTTGACTAGAGCAGAAGTTCATATGCAGAGTCAAGTCACTGGCCCTTTTTAGAATCTGGTGAAAATAATGGACCCTTATCTCCTCCGAGTGCATATGCACACGATTTGAGGTGATTTACAGACTCCTTCCGAAACTTATGTGGATCCCTCTCTAGGCCCAGGGCCCCAAGAGCCCCTGCACACAGTTCCATGTCTCCCTCACAGGAAGGGGTCCCTTACAGATCTTTATCACACAGGTCCCAGCACGAACCTGCTCGGGGATTGTAGGCTGAGCGAATAAACGGGATATGAGTCTGGAGCCCTTCCGCCTCATCTCTGAGAGTGGCTGGCCAACCTCAGCTTGAATACCTCCACTGCCAGGAAGCTCACTGCCTTCAGAGGCACTGGGCTATGACTGAGGTTTTGTTTTGTTTTGTTTTTAAAGATTTATTTATTTATTTATTTGACAGACAGAGATCACAAGTGGGCAGGGAGGCAGGCAGAGAGAGAGGAAGGGAAGCAGGCTCCCTGCTGTGCAGAGAGCCCGATGCGGGGCTCGATCCCAAGACCCTGAGATCATGACCTGAGCCGAAGGCAGAGGCTTTAATCAACTGAGCCACCCAGGTGCCCCTGTGACTGAGTTTTAATAGATTCTTGGACACTGTGTAGCCATCGAGAACCCATTCTCAGAAATGTGTTTTGCATCATTTCCCAGTTCCTGGTGGTGTAGAATCATCTTGGGCATCATTTTTACCTTCTTTGGGGGAGCCTGACCCACCCACTGGTGGGTTAGGGTCAGCAGCATGACAGGGATAACCTAAAAGAAAACACTTTCTTGACTCTAAAAAAACAAAAACAAAAAAATCAGTGAGGAGGCCTGCTCAGAAAGCCAGGTGTGTCTACACCCAGTGTTTCAAAGAGCGGTCATTAAGCTCAACCAGGAAGGTGCCCATCGCTTGTCCTGAAGTCAATGTTGCTGGGTGGTCTGGCGGGTCACTAAGACGGAACCCTGTGATGCCGAGTGCAAGGAGCATCGTTAAGATGCTGCCTTTCACATGGGCCTCTGCTTTGGACACTTGGAGTGGGTGAATTTGTATCTCAGTAAAGCTATTACCATAGAAAGATGATGACTCATCATAAAATAGCTCAGAACAGTGTATTGGGGAATTTTCTACCCTTCCTAGGAAGAAACTGAGATAAAAGTTAAAATAAAAAACAGAACGCCTCCATTCTTAAAGAGCCCCTACTCCTGCTTTTAGAGTAAAGACAACCTGTAAAACACAAACAGCACGGTCCTTGACAGGGGTAACCCCTCCCCAGTTGGAAGTGAGTTGTTTTCTAATGGACACATTTGTAGATTTCTTCTTCTTAGACAGGACAGCTCCATTTCTAGATGGAGCCATTTTGCTAGCTTCAGCTATTTATCTCTCGAGCTGTCATGACTAAGTCAGTGCTTAGCACACTGGTCCCAGACCTGCCGCATCAGCATCACCCAGGAACTTCAGAGAAATGCAGATTCTCGGGCCCCACCCAGCCCCACTGAATCAGAAACTCTGGGTGTGGGCCCGTGTTGAACAAGCTGCCGCCCCTCCCACTGCTAGGGGATTCTGGCCCTGCTGCTTCAAATACGCCAAGTTCACTGATGAGTCAGGGTGAGGATTTTTTTGTTCAGATGAGTCCGCTCAGGTAGTGTTACTGATCTATAAACAGTTACTACCATAGGGTGTTTCCTGGCCAGATGCCCTTCAGGGTTATAGTTGACCATCTGGTCACAGAAATATTTTTGATTCGCTGAACAAGAGCCAAGCTCCCTGCCTGCCAGAGTGGAGGAAACAGAGAGTCTGAGCACTGCAGAGAGGTGAAGGAGCCTCAGCTGTGAGGATGAGAACGTGTGGGCAGAGTAGAGCCCGGGCCTGGGGCCTGCAGATCCGGGTCAGTGCTCAGCCATGGGATCTTGGGCAAGTCACTTACTCACTCCCTGTGCCTTAGTTTCCTCATCTGTAAAATGAGGAAATTGCTATCCATCTTGTGTTAAAGAACTTTGTAAATTATACTCAGGAGGGGAAAGAATGTACTCTGTTTTGCTGGATTGTGCTGGATCTTAGCCGCCTTTGAGCCCCTTGCCTTTTGAGGCTGCTGCTGTACCAGAGGGGATGACAGTACAACAGAACACCCCAAAAAGTACAGTTTTTATCCTGAAAGATCTCAAAATATCACAAGCATGGTCGGGCATCATAAAGATTTAAAGAATAGATTAGAAAAAATGGTACTAAAAACACATAAGCTAGGGGCACCTGGGCGGCTCAGTCAGTTGAGTGTCCCCAACTCTTGACTTTGGCTCAGGTCATGATCTCAGGGTCATGAGTTCGAGCCCTGCGTCAGGCTCCACACCCAGCAGGGAGTCTGCTTAGGAGTCTCCTTCTCCTGCCTTTCCCCCAGCTTGCTCAAGCTCACTCTCTCTAAATAAAGATATAAATAAAATCTTTAAAAGCATGTAAGCTCTATATTAACTTTCAGTTAAAGATACACCAGTATATTCTGAAGATTTTGAGAGTTTTCCCTTATGTTATTAATTCCATTGCTTTGCTTCAAACCAGACCTTTGACCATCCAAGTTATAGGGAAGCCCTGGCCCTCCCTGCCCTCTGAACCCGGCAAAGGCTCACTTCCCTGGATTAGTCAGTCTGCTGGAATTGCGGAATCATTTGCAAAACCTAGTGATCACCCTGCAGGCCTCTTTGCTGTATCTTTCTGAGCCTGCCTCCCAGCTTGACCCCCTCCTACAGAACTCTCGATATGGACATTCTTCCCAGTCACTCACTATTCCAGAGTCTTCCAAATCCTGCCAAGACTCCCAGGAGGGGCAGAGGTATTGTCCTGCTCTTCACGTTCTACTCAGTCTCACCAGACTGTTCAGGCACCCACCCCTCTCAGCCACCTCTTCCTCATCCTCCCACCCAGTCAGTCCTCGAATTTGCCACCTTCCAGGCCACTTTGCTCTTTCATTTAGCAACTTGGGCAGTAGCACGTTCATTAATCCAACAAATGCATGGAGCGCTGGCAGTGCTCCAGCCTGCCATAGTGACAACACAGAGCTCTCCGCAGTTTCCCTTCCAGCAGGAGGAGACAGACAATAGCAGTAAGCATTCCTGTACTGGAAGCGAGTGTGTGTTCTAGACAAGAGCAAAAGGAGATCAGACATGCCAGGTTGACTGGGGAGGGTGGCAGTTTACATGGCGTAAACTGGGGAGGCCTCACTGAGGACGTGACACGCATCCAGACTTGAAGGAGGTGAGGGCGTAGACCATGCAAACGTCTGGAGGGAGAAGGAGCTGTCGGGGCCAAGGCCATGGTGGGGGTGCTTGTATGCAGCACATTCGGGGGACTGAATGACTCTGAGGGAGAGTGGGGAAGGTGGGGCCAGCAAGGAAGGCAGGGGGCGACCCAGCCTCACGGGCCTGCTGGGCTCAGGCGCAGGCGCTGCGTCTTCTGTGTTATCATACTCTGCTGTGCTCCTCTACATCTCCAGTTACCATCGCAAGACTCGGGACTTTCACGCTGAGCGAAATCCATATAGTCCACGGACGCCTCACAAATAGCCTTGGAATTCGTTTTTCTCTCGGAAACAGTGCTGTTGTCGCAACACAGCCCTCACAAATTCTGTGATTTGACACGGCCGGTAGCCTCCTGAAGCACTTCCGTGGGACTTGGTACAAATCCACTGCAGTTGCGCTCATCAGCAAAGCGCTTTCTGTCCACATCCCTGTGCTCCCTGGCGGAAAGTGGCAACACCCGGTTCTTGCCACACCATCAGAGAAGTGTTAGGTTCAAGGGGGGTTTATCAATCCCAGTGCTGCCACTCAAAACTATCTCCAAGGAATGCTAAAGAAATAGGAGACAAGACCTTTGGCCTTGGATTGGTTAAAAAAAACACAAACATTTAGGGACTGGAACAGGCCTGTAAGGGTGTGACAGTTGAGGCTGCAGCCGGCTGAACACCTCCGGCTTTTCTAGACTCCAGATGGTCCATCTGAACTGTGTGCTCCATGGCGCCAGCCCTGTTTTCTCATTTTGTCCTTTCTAAGTAAACTCTCCCAGCCACTTAAGAGCAGTGGTCCAAACATAACGCTCCCATCTTACCTTTGCTTGTTAAAAACTAAACTAAGCTGTTAAACATATATATTCATGTGTATTCATAAATACATATTAAATAAAGATATTATAGATATTTAAACATCGCATAAAGCAACAAGTTAGAAATTGAAACAGACCCAAATTAGAACTGGCTATTTTTCTCTTCATTTTTAAACTCTTTGGTGTTGATACGTTCAAATAGCTTGTTATGATAAATGAAAACAGTACTGATGGGCTTTTTTGTAGCAAAGAAAGTATAAGAAATTGTAAATATTTTTATCTCTGTTTTTTATTCATTTATGTTTCAGAATATCTTTATCATTAGTGTGACTTCAACAGCTTGTGAGATTCTGGTTCCTAAAATTCTTTGCTGGGAAATATAGTTTCACTTGTTCTTTTTCGTGGACTTCTCTGACTTGTGCAAACTCAAGCACGGGATTCAAAGTTCTATAGAGAAATGAATGTTCTCAAGGATATGTTTATGGAGCGATTTTCTGGGCTTAAAATCTGTTCTGTGACATCTCAGAATGGTGTACTCTTCTTTATATCTTCCAAGCCATCTTTTACATACTAGCTCTTTCAGATCTCACAACTTCCAAGGAAGGGAAAGGATTTATGGTTAAGAAAATTGAGCAGGGAGGGGCGCCTGGGTGGCTCAGTGGGTTAAAGTCTCTGCCTTTGGCTCAGGTCATGATCCCAGCGTCCTGGGATTGAGCCCCACATCAGGCTCTCTGGCCGTGAAGAGCCTGCTTCCTCTTCTCTCTCTGCCTGCCGCTCTGCCTACTTGTGATCTCTGTCTGTCAAATAAATAAAATCTTTAAAAAGAAAAAAAAAATTGAGCAGGGAATGATAAAGTGATTTCTTCAAACACAAATTTCTCACATTAAAGCTTAACAAGGACCCAGCTCTTTTGACGTCACATGATACAGCCTGTCATTAAACATATGTGGTGGTAAAGGAAGATAGTACTCTGGTCCCACAAAATCCTGGCCTGTGCCTTGGGCAAGCTTTGGGTTCCTTAACTCTAACATGAGACTACTAAGTATTTCTGCCTCAGTAACTGTAAAGATGGTGTGAGCTGCGGAATGATTCTGGGACCTGTTCCTCCACAGCAATACACTGCTTCCCTTACGTGAAGAAGCGGATCCCCGTCATGTACCAGCACCACACCGACCTGAACCCCATCGAAGTGGCCATTGACGAGATGAGCAAGAAGGTGGCTGAGCTCCGGCAGCTGTGCTCCTCAGCCGAAGTGGACATGATCAAACTGCAGCTCAAGCTGCAGGGTAGCGTGAGCGTTCAGGTGAGCCGAGAGCTGGACAGAGCAAACCCAGGGCAGCAGGTGCCAGGACTCATCTGGACCTTGGTCAGTTTCAAGTCCAGCCAGGTTGAGTGTAGCTCCTCAGCTTACCTGGTGATCCCACTTACCTTCCAGTATCTGTGCAGTTTCTCCTGATACCAGAGGGGGGCGGTAAACTAGGGCCCCCACCTAACCCCACTTGTAGAGAGAGTCCCCTGAGCTGTCTGCTTAGGGGCCTGAGACAGCTCTCCATATGAACCTTTTTTTTTTTTTTTTTTTTCATTTTTTTCAGTTTGGGGAATTCGAGTGGCCTAACCAGAAGCATTTAGACTCTTCTAAATATAAAGAAGCTGTAGGTTTCCTTATAAAACTGTTGTTTTTTGGTTTCTATGAAATTTATAATCTGAAAAAGTACCTTGTTTCACTCTCTTAATTTCTGATTTACAGAACTTCTTAATTTTAATATAACTCAATTAATTACTTTTTCCTTAAGTGGTAGCATTTTTGTGTCCTCTGTAAGAACTTGGTTCTTAAATCTGTCTCAAAATGTTCTATATTTCCTTCTTTTGTTTGGCATTCCTATATTGATTTGCAATCCATCCAGAATGGATTTTTGTATGTGGTAACAGATAAGGGCAAGATACATTTTTTTCTATATAGCCATCCAGCAATGTGCACCATTTATGGAAAAGATCATTTTTTATCTAAGTACTGATTATACATATATGTCCAGCTGTGAAAATTTAACAAGCTATACACTCATATATACTTTTTGGTTTGTATATCATACTTCAAAATTACTGGTTTTGAAAGGGTATCTTACTTATGTGTTTTCCTAGGAAATTGGTAAATGTTAAATCGCCTCCTTAAGTGATTAGTGTGCTTCTTGCTTTATTGATTTTAAGTATATATGAATAATTCTGGCATATATTTTACACACACACACACACACATACATATATCCTCATAGCTACTTCTTTTCTCTTTCAAAATGGGTGCATTTGGGCACCTGGGTGGCTCAGTTGGTTAAGCGACTACCTTCAGCTCAGGTCATGATCCTGGAGTCCTGGGATCGAGTTCCACGTTGGGCTCCCTGGGCTCCCTGCTGAGCAGGGAGTCTGCTTCTCCCTCTGACCCTCTCCCTTCTCATGCTCTCTCTCTTGCTTGCTCACTCTCTCAAGTAAATAAATAAAATCTTTGAAAAAAAAGAGTACATTTATGAAAGTTGCATTTGGATTGTAATATCTAAGCTTTAGGGAGTTTTTGGTTCATTTTTTGGGATGAGTTCTTGTCACCTTTTTATCAAATCCACGCTGGGTTGTTGCCTAACATTTCCTAAATGTCCTTCACCACAGAAGTAATTACAGATGTTTGAATCTCTTCCCTTATGACCTGAAAGACTTAAGTGCCAAAATAAGTTATCAAGTGAATTTGATAAATATTCCAGCAATATGAGTGATTACATAATGGGGTCAGAGGTCACAATTTTCTGCAGTTAAAAAACAAAACCACTCAGTAACCTAGCCCGGGAACATCCAGCCTCTATCAGAACACCAGCAGAGGGCGTGGGCCCCAGTAAAGGGTGTGGCTGGACAGGTTGAGCTTTCTAAAGGGCAACATGTGCCCTGCCATTTGACAGTAGCCTTAGAGCTTTATAAATACCCAATCATCAGGGCGCCTGGGTGGCGCAGCTGACTGAGCGTCTGACTCTTGGCTTCGGCTCGGGTCTGATCTCAGGATCTTGAGATCAAGCCTCACTGCAGGCTCTGCGCTCCATGAGGAGTGTGAGTTTCTCTCTCCTTCCTCTGTCCTCCACCACCCCTGCACATGCGCATATGCACACTCTCTGTCAAATAATTCTTAAAAATATATGTAAACATGCAGTCATCTTAAAAAGCAAAGATGATCATTCCATGGTGAGGAGATTTTTATACATGTGTACCCACCAAGATAACAACAAAGTTGCAGCTGGAGGAAATTAACTTTACCGTTTTATTTTTGTTATTTCTGTAATTCTTTCACCAAGAGCCTTGCTGGGGTTGCTCTTCTGTAAGACAGAGCTATCAAGTGGCTTGTGCGACTCTATTCTCCAAGATCTTGCTTTGCGAGACCTGAGGAAGTCTTATCAACTTTCTTCTTTACATATCCTTAAAATTGAGTAGATTGTGTCATTTTGGATAATTTGTCATTTGGGTCATGCCCAGGTCATTAATGTAGTTCCCCACACAACACCAGTGTGATGACACCTGCAGTCGCCTTTGACCGTTAGCTAGTTGCTCCTGTCTCAGGGCCCACTTCCCACCACTGTGGCCCTCTGTCTCTGGTTCTCCGGCGTTGCTGCACAAGTCCTGTCCACCATGGATCAGAACCGCAGCCCAGCTCCTTCGCCAACAGTGACAGAGCAGACAGCCCGCCCTACTTAACTTACCTTCTGAGCCCACCACACCTCCCAGGAAAAATGATGCACGTGGTCAGGTTGTTTCTCACACTGTCTCAGAGGCCTGGGACTTTCTTCTCCCACCCAGTGGGTCTAACCTTCCTGCTCTCTACATTCTCATGTATCCTAACCTACCCAACTTCAGAGAACTTTTCTTGGCTGATTGAGAGATGCAGGATTCTGGTTCACTCCCCCTGTTGTTAAAGGCCCCTAATCTTTGGCATTCAGCCCATTTCACATGGTTACTTCATTTGAAGGTAGCAAGTCAGTTTGTTCCTGGCGGTCTAAACAGTTCAGGAAGGCGAACGGTTGGTTTTTAAAAACTGGCCAGTATACTATATTCTTTGGCTTTTCACTAAACTCACCAGATGGACCTTAGTTCAATGTAGAGTAGCACAAATACCAGTTGGAAGACTTGGACTCTGATCTTTTATTTGTTGGATGTTCAACCTTGAACAGATGGTTCCGTTTTTCCAAACTTGGCTTCTTCCTTCATAAAATGAGCCATCATCTCAAGTGCCCTGATGATGTCTGAGTTGATAAAATCAAATGACATAGAACAACATAAGCTTTGTCCATGGTTTCCTCTTTGGGCTGTCTGTTCCTGGAGGACACGGGTCATGACTAACTCAAATGGCATTTTTAGAACCTGCCAACTGAAACCAAATCAGTGATAATGGTCATTTTTATTATAACATAATTTTAAATCTTTGTTCTTTATCTAGGTCAACGCAGGCCCACTAGCATATGCCCGAGCTTTCTTAGATGACACAAACACAAAAAGATACCCAGACAACAAAGTGAAGCTGCTTAAAGAAGTTTTCAGGTAAAGCACACTGGAAGTGTCTTTCTCTCATCAAATATCAGTCATTTCTGTGCTCATTCAAGAAAAAGATTCTACCAGTTGGACTCACTCTGTGTCCTCAACTTATCTTTATTTCCCTCTCTCATACCGTTTTAGGCAATTTGTGGAAGCTTGTGGTCAAGCCTTAGCAGTAAATGAGCGTCTGATCAAAGAAGACCAGTTAGAATACCAGGAAGAAATGAAGGCCAACTACAGGGAGTTGGCAAAAGAGCTTTCTGAAATCATGCATGAGCAGGTAGGTGCCGTGCTGGGGTTATCATTTTGAGCAAGCACACATTAGGTGGGGTCTCGGATACACCCTGTGATGGCCTAAACCTTCTAGAATTTTGATATTTGAAGAATAATGTAGCATGCTACCTGCTGCTACTTTCTGAACACAGGTTACTTGGGAGAACGGCTAACAACTCACCCCCTGATACCAGCCAATAAGACCAGAGGAGGGCAGCGCCCACCTCCCTTTTGTCACGCTCAGAGTTGGCCGTGGTTCAAAGCTGTTCCTCCCCACGCTAACCTAATTCAAAACAAAACAAAACTCTTGTAAGAAATACCCGTAGTGTTCCTAGAAATATTTTCATTCACCCAATGCTTTGAAAGACCAGGATTTACCAGCCCAGTTTAAGGAATTTTCTGTTGCATTAAATGACTTCTGCCACTTAAAAAAATAGAGTTGTTCAGTTTTTGGCTATTTACAGCTGACCTGGTTGCCCCAGTGGGTTCTTCATGGCTGCTCCCTGTCATGATGGGCATCCTTCCCAGTTATGTTGCTACTATCACCTTCTTGTAGGGGTTCCTTCCAGTAGGATTATGTATGTGGGCTCAGTAGTCAGAGGGGACAGCTGGCTGGGCAGCCAAATGAATGTCAGAGAGCACCTGCCACAGCATTGCTTTCTCAGGGGTCCATTCTCCATCAACCACAGCGATGACCTCTGAGTCATGGTGCCAGTCTTAATAAGCCAGTCTTAATAAGCACCTCCATCGTATGTAAACGACTTTTGTCTGTTCCCTCCATAATGGTCTTTCAGTCTTACAAATGGAAGCCAGGCCCCTTGTGTCAGTTAACATATCATGTGATAGTCTAGTTAGGAAATTTCTGTCGTGGAAAACTAATTTAAATGTCTAAGCTCTCATTTGTGTGCTTTTTTTCCCTCCTCCATGCTGACACAATCAGATGGGATGGTAATGTCATTTTTCAATTCTATTTTTCTGAACCTCAATAGACTGCCTCACATAAAGTTAGGACTGTGTTTGAACAACTGTAGACGTTGGCATAAGGACAGTGTGTGTGCAAAAGGAGCCACCCTCTTCTGGACCTTTAGGAAAGTAGAAAAAAATGGAAATGATGAAAGAAAGAGATGTATGAATAATTAAGCAGAAAGGGATGGTCTCGTGGAAACAAGTTTTTGGAGAAAGCTTGAGGTCTTTTCCACAGAGCTTGCAGATTCCTGTGTAACAGAGTTTGATCAGTTGGTGTCAGCATTTGGCACCAGAAGAGATGAAAGTAGGAAAAACATATGGACTGATAATGTTGACGTAAAGTCCCACGTTATTTGGACATTTAACACAGGGCTGTGCTCTAAGAAACTGCACCTTGAACTTTCCGTTATCTCAACAACTGGGAAGAGTAAACTCTTGAACCCTCAAGCAAAAAAAGGGTGTGACCTGGAGTAGACTTACTTTGGGATTTTCCAGGGAAGCCTCTGAATATGTGTGTTCTCAGTTGCCATCTGGCGGTAGGTCAAGTCTTGCCCTTAGAATTCTCCCCTGCGTTACCGAATGTGAAGAGAGACTTGTTCCGGGTCAGACGGGCAGCTGCTCGCTCCTTCCCAGCATGGAAATCCATAAGGCCCTGAGAAAAGGAGCCAGTAGAGAAACAGATGCTCAGGATTCATTTTATAAAAAGACTTTTCCAAGGGACAGGACTAGGTCGTGTGCCTGCCAAGTATGTGTGAGATAGGCTTCACCGCCTTATAATCTGGGGAGTCTAGAAGGTGAGTCTAGAAGGCTCCATTCACTGATTTGTAAAGGAAACAAAACCTGTCGTGCTTGACTTTCTCTGTGTGATCCTGATCTGACAAAGGCCATTTGCTAGTTGAGCTGACACAGTGCCTCCACAAAGTGCCATCATTCAGGGGAGCAGTGACCATCAGGGAATGAATAAACATTGTCATTGAGAAATGTCATTGGGGGCATGACACCTGGGTAATGTTGTGTTTCTGTGCCTCAAGATTTGCCCGCTGGAGGAGAAGACGAGCGTCTTACCGAATTCCCTTCACATCTTCAATGCCATCAGTGGGACTCCAACAAGCACCATGGTTCACGGGATGACCAGCTCGTCCTCAGTTGTGTGACTTTGCCTCATGGGTCCCCTGTGGGGACTTACTTTTGTCATTTGCAAACTCAGGATGATCTCCAAAGCTAATCACTGGGCTCATGCAAGACATGGGGATGACCGAGCACAAGGAGACGTGAAGGGGAATGGGAGAGAAGGGAAATGAAGAACTGTGTTATTTCGTAGCAGATTTTCTAGAGGAGTCATAGGAGGGTACACATATTTTTTTAAATCTTGCTGGCAATAGTCAAAGTTTTCATTCTGTCTTAACAGAGGTGTTGGTGGACTCTCTTAAGCTGGAGTGAAATTTTATTCTTCCTTACAGAGTAGTATTAAAATAAATGGCCTAGAGAAAACAAGTGTTCTGGAATGTACTTAGCAAGGACCGTAGGGCTGAAATTGAGGTTGGAGTAACCTCCACCTCTAGGCAAAGCTGGAAAATCTTGAACATATTTTTTTTTCCTGTGGCACATTCGGGTTGAATATGAGAACTATTTTTGTGACTAGTTTTTGATGACCTAAGGGAACGGACCGTTGTAACTTTTGTACCAGTGAGCCAAGGAGGGTTAGTGCTTTTATACTCACCTACTTGCATTTAAAAGAATATGGAAGCTTAGGAAACTGTGTGAGCTTAAAACTAGTCAAGCAGTTTAGAACCAAAGGCCTCTATTAATAAAAACAACTATGCTAAAAATTTTAAAGTAGAACAGTACATAGTTATGTACATAGTCTGTCCATACTGTCTCCGCATTCTGTACATACACATATGACATTTCTACATTTTTAATCCTCCTCACATCAGCTTCTGCATTAAGTTCAGCTGTGACAAACTTGTTCCGCTCTTCGCACATGCAACACACTTGACCCTCCTGTTTTATCCTTGTACATAAGAAAGTGCAATATGGAGATGTACACAGTCTTTGCTATGTTAGGTTTAGAAACTGTTTTAAGAAAATTTCATCCTTTTGCCAAAGTGGTGGAGTGTGTCCTTGGTAAGTCATAAATCCTGTGGTGAATAGTGGTGTAATTTTAAAGCTTTCACCATGTTATATTTTCTTTTGAGACATTAATTTAGTAATTTTATATTTGGAAAAATAAAGGTTTTTAATTTTATTTAACTAGAATCTCTGCCCTGCTGTAATTAAACATTTCTGTACCACATCTGTATTAAAAATAACGTTGCTCATTTTCCGGTAGTGAATATCGGGTATTTATTATTTGACAGTCCCAGGAGGGGCAGGATATTGGAGTCCTTGGGGGTGAAATAACATGGTTTATGAAATTTGCTTTATAATACTTGAGAAGAAAGAAGGAGGGTGGGTAGATCAAACAAGATTGACAGATGTTGGTAATTGCCGAAGCTGACGTTGGGTACCAGGGGAATCATTACACCAGTTTGTCAGCCCCTGTGTGTGTTTCCACGATGCAGATTTCAAGAGGCAGGTGTAGGCATCAGATCTGCCAGAGGATTTGCCTAAATGCACTGTTGCGCCACAGTCTGGCTCTGAATTCTTCTAGTCGTTGCTAAATATGCGTAGACACTCTGTTGCCTCTGGCTTTCCCTCTTCAGCTCTATCGAGTTCCCTCAGCTTCCTTGCTTATTTTGAGATGAATAACTTGGAGACAAGGTGTCCATCGATCCCAGCAACGCATTGACAGCTGCGTGTCCGCGCATTCTCTGTGACCCACGTCATCCCAAAGAAAACCAAGTCAAGTGACAGCCCTCGATGCAGGGGCTGGGCCTGCCTCTGCGGTACCCAGCGACTGGCAGATGAGTTCATGGTCACCAGCCCCGTATACTTGTGGCCGTGAAAGGAGGAGGAGTCTTTCCGCAAGAAATACAATAGCTGCTTTTCCTACTTGAAGGGTTTTAAAGGCTGCTTTTTACATAACCAGTTGAGGGAAAAAAAGGTGACAGCCGTCTCGAACACCCAGATGCCAAGGATCTTTTGGTGCCTTAGAAACATTCTCAGTCAGTGGAAAGGCCGTGTTTTAAAGGTGGAAACAAGGTCATGAAGAAGACAGGGTGAGACGCGATGGCAACTCACCAGAGTCGACAGCCTATCAATTAGTGGATCCAGATTTAGGGCTTAAGAAAATTACCTACGTAGGTTCGCCCCGAGTCTCTGACCTCCCCAGCGCACTGTAATAAACCTGGACTCTAACATCAGCAGGAACTGGATATAACAGTTTGTCTCCTTTGTCACTGAGCTGGATTTCCTGGTCGTAAATGCCTCATTTAGAAACCATAAAATTCCCAAATCACTGTGTGGCAAGATAAATATAAGTCTGGAAAGTGCTAACTTGCTATCTCTTCATTGAAGTTGGAGAGCAATTTGTACAGATGCCATGTCACATACGACTCACCTTGGAAGGTGACCGGCCCTCATGTCTTATGGCAGTGGAGAAAGGAGCCATCTCCCCACCGCGGACATCTACAACCGACCCTGCAACAAAGCACATTTGTACCAATTAAGAATCTCATTTACTTTATGTATAAAAGTTTTATTTTGGTATAAAGTTACACAGTAAAGTAGCAGTTTACTGGGAACATTTTTTTGACATTCAAAAATCTTTATTGCTATTTTTAGTGAACTTCTTTAGTGTTTCCTATAGATCTTTTTTCATTGAGGTGAAATATACACATAAAATTTAACATTTTAATTATTTTTAAGTGCACGGTTCAGTGGCATTACATACAATGTCAATTACGTACAGTGTCATTACGTACAATGTGTGTCGCCATCACCACCATCCGTCCATAGAACTTCTTCCTCATCCCAAACAGAAACTCTGTCCCTGGTAAACAATAACTCCTTATTCTCCCTCAGGAAAATTTTTTGAAGTAACTTTGGGATTAAAACTGTAGTTCAGTGACTTCCGGGGGCTCAGTCTGTTAAGGTCATGACCTCAGGGTCCTAGGATGCCCGCTCAGCGGGGAGTCTACTTCTCCCTGCTCCTCTGCCCCACCCCTCTCTCCCCGCCCCCACCAAATGAATAATAAAATCTTTAAAAAAAAAAAACCCACAAAACCTCTAGTTAGTATCTTATCAGGAATATTTGCTTCCTGGGGCCTAACAGCTCTAGGAACTATACATCCATAGAGCCAGCCCCTTGCAGGAAGAAGGCTGCCAAGAATGGGGATGTAACTTGAAAGGTCCCTCCATAAAGACTTGCTTAACAATGTGACAGAGTTACTCAGTATAGAAACTCCACTGATAAAAGCATTTAATTTCCA
>RCUC01097638.1:0-12041 GCA_003697995.1 Taxidea taxus jeffersonii | reverse complement strand
ATACAATTATTACCTTATTTTTTCCTGTGACTCTTTTTACTAAAGATATAGGTCTTCTATAACATAACCAAAATAAAAAGACTCAGATTCCAAATAATCAGTTCCCTTATTTGGGGGAGGAAGGGATTATAAATAGGCTAAATGCAAAAGTTCATATTTATATGCCTAAATATAGTCTATATCTTATGCGAATCACTCAATGGATAATTTTTGAGTATTGCCTTGAGAATTAAAGCTTATATTCACACTGAAAATTACATTTTAAAAGGTAAAACACTGAGACTGATCCAGAACAATAATAGTTCTTTTCAGTCTGCAATATCAGAATTATGAAAAAGGTATAATAAATGCAAAGGACTAGAGAGTTAAACTAAATATTGATATATGTTGGTAAAACTTTTCATTCACACAACAGGTAATGAATTAGAGGAAGACCTTGAAATTCTTGAAGAGGCTGCATTGCAGGTATTGTCCCAAACATCATAAGGATAAGATTATGCATTAATTTAAAAGGAGTATTTTCATTCAGATCAACCTTATTTTTCTTGAATATAAGACTTTCATTAAGTACTTGATTCTATTCATTGGCAGATAAAGATACATCTTGGTGGGAGAAACCGAAGTGAGATCTTGCTGTGCTGCACAGTGGTTGTTAAATCTGAAACAAGACCTAAATCCTGCGGGCGGGGGTGGGGGGGGTGGAAAAAGAGTTACCCAGTGCCTGGGGGATGGGGGAGGGCTCTACAGAACTGTTGACATTGAAATTGGATCTTGAAGGTTTTATTTACCAGTTAGAAAAAAGAGAAAAAGGGTATTAGTAGTAGTAATTTAAATAGTATCTATAGAGCACTTTATAGTTTATCATATCTTAAATATTATCTATTTCGGCATTTACATTTTGAGGTCAGTACTGTCTTTTGCACCTTACAATTACAGTAATTGCAGTTTAGAGAAATCCTATGATTTGTCTAAGAATTCAGCTAATTGGGAGATAGAGTCAGATACCTACAGCTAATGGTTTAAATCTTAACTTATTTCCTGAGATGAATTGACCACAGCAGTAATAATAAAAACAAACATTTATTTGATCCTGACCTCATCAAATACTATTCCAAACACTTTGCATTTTTAAAAAAAATTTTTATTAACATATAATGTATTATTAGCCCCAGGGGTACAGGTCTGTGAATCGCCAGGTTTACACACTTCACAGCTATTACCATAGCACATACCCTCCCCAATGTCTATAAACCAAACACCCTCTCCCTACACCCCTCCCCTCAGCAACCCTCAGTTTGTTTTGTGAGATTAAGAGTCTCTTACGATTTGTCTCCCTCCCCATCCCATCTTGTTTCATTTTTTCCTTCCAAACCCCCCACCTTGCCTCTCAAATTCTTCATATGAGGGAGATCATATGATAATTGTCTTTCTCTGATTGATTGACTTATTTTGCTCAGCATAATACCCTCTAGTTCCATCCACATCAGTGCAAATGGCAAGATTTCATTTCTTTTGATGGCTGCATGGTATTCCATTGTATATATATATATATATATATATACCACATCTTCTTTATCCATTCATCTGTTGATGGACATCTAGGTTCTTTCCATAGTTTGGCTATTGTGGACATTGCTGCTATAAACATTCAGGTGCACGTACCCCTTCAGATCACTACATTTGTATCTTTAGGGTAAATACCCAGTAATGCAATTGCTGACAGGCTAATAGAGTTTATGTGCAGCCACAGTCAGACCTCCCTCCACTTTTAGCCCAAGGCAAGACCTTGGTCCCCACCCACCTAAGAGAGCAGATATAGTCCAACCATGAAAGATACCAATAATGGGAACATTGAAAGTGGGAGACCTCCACAGCTGCCTACAGAGGGAGGCCTGGCCCAAACAGATGGGGATGCAGCACAGGGAGGGCTAGAGTGGGCAGGGATGCACTGTCTCAGCTAGCATGCAGATCTCTGATGTGTCACTTGTTTTTGTGGAAGGAAGGACACTGGAAGTATTATCCCATCTTTTTCCCACCTGGGGAGGTTTTCTATTTTGTAGGCTAAAGGAGCCATAAGGCACGGAGAGAAAATACGTTCCCCCAGAAGAACTCCCTAAAATTGTGCAAGTTCAAGAAACTCGTGTAATTGAAATTTTACATTTTAAATACATAACTGTTCTCTTTTACCCATCAGGTGTGCAAAACCCATTCTGGTATTCTTGGAAAGGGTTTAGCTCTTTCTCATTCACCAACTATATTAGAGGCACTTGAAGGAAATTTACCACTTCAAATCCAAAGCAATGAACAGTCCTTTCTGGATGATTTTATTGCTTGTGTTCCAGGATCAAGTGGTGGCAGGCTTGCAAGGTAATATGCTTTAAGTACTACAATTCCTGACTTTCAGGGCTTGCCTCTGTCTTCATTTCTGAAGAAAAACAAAAGGAAAGTCATTAAGATGTTAAAATACAGCCTAAAATACTCTGGTTTATATGTTTTGAACTTGCTGAAGTATAAAATGATAAATGTTTTTAAATATTTTTAAAATATATGGTTGTTGTTAGTTGATTAAAGTTTCCTTGGTAAACTTTTATTTAAAAAAATAGATGGAACACATGGTATAATTGAGAAGTATATGTATTTGATAGTAACATGTAATATCTAGACTAAACTTAAATTTATCACTATATTTTGTTTTAATCAGATTTCTTTTGAAAGCTACCAATAATATAAATATAAATTAAGAAGTTAAATGAAATAATTTGCGGTTATAGAGTTCTCATTTATTTTTTTGCTATTTGCTTTTGTTTTGTTTTGTTTTGTTTCGTTTTGTTTAAAGATTTTGTTAAAGTTTTGTTAAAATTTTGTTAAAGATTTTATTTATTTGACAGAGATCACAAGTAGGCAGAGAGGCAGGCAGAGAGAGAGGGAGAAGCAGGCTCCTTGCCAAGCAGAGAGCCCGATGTGGGGCTCTATCCCAGGACCCTGGGATCATGACCTGAGCCGAAGGCAGAGGCTTTAACCCACTGAGCCACCCAGGCGCCCCTGCTTTTCTTTTTTTTTTAATGAAAAGAAAAAAATATCCTAGCTTGTTTGATTTTACTAGTAAATACAGAAGTCCAACTTCTTACCAGTTTTAGTTTTAAAAAAAGAGATTCCTCTGTGGTTTTTAAAAACCAAGAGGGTGACTGGAAAATAGAAAATCGTTTAAGCCAGCCTCACTGCTAACTTTATGGACAGTCTTATGTAACACAACAGAATTACTTATCACTCATCTCCCAGGACAACTTGAATGTAGATCATGCAGTGAATTCAAGAATGGATATCCCGGAGTATAGAAATTTGACAAAATTTTCATGGAAGGTAATGAGGGAAGATAGTTGAAAAATTGTGTGAAAAGAAGATAGTGTATCTTTAACCTAGCTGTCCTCAAGCATGTACAAGGCCATTTCTGTCATTGCTTTTACAGAGGAGCTGTTCTTTCCCAGGTTTTCAGTCTGGGAAATTAAGGCAGATGTCCTTCAGTAAAATGAGTGTACTTAGGACTTAAAATATATATAACCTAAATTCATTTTCTTGGTTATTTTATGTCATGCATGTTAAAATGTCAAGTTTAACAAATTTGTCATTAACAATTTGCAAGGGAGACACTTGTGACTTTCACTGCATTGGAAATGAAGATATTGTTTTAGAATTTTGTTTGATACAGGTTTTATTCATTTGGCTTAATTTCATGTTAATCATTAAAGATACTGATGAATATTTAGTTTTTTGCTTGCTTTTTCATCACTGCCAGGTGGCTTCAGCCAGACTCTTATGCTGATCCTCAGAAAACATCTCTGATCCTGAACAAGGACGATATTCGTTGTGGTTGGCCTACCACCATAACTGTTCAAACAAAAGACCAATATGGGGATGTGGTACATGTTCCCAATATGAAGGTAATTATATCAGAATTAAAATAATAGTCATCAAAGCACTGACTATTTTAACTAATAAAATTTTAGAAAAGACAAGTGGCTAGGGTCCATTTGCAGTACTGTCTTCATATTTATAGAGGAAGCCAAAAATTATTTAAATGATTTATTTATATTAATTAGTACACACTTTTCCAAGTTATATATTTTATTGTTTGTGTCTTACATTTTGCTAGGAGCTATGGTGATCAAGGGAAGTATAAGAAAGTGTCCATATATGCACGTAGAGGGAAGGCCCTTAATATGTAGTGATTGAATAAATCAATGAAAGAACACATTTTAAAACTTTGATATTTCTTTTTTTTTTTAAAGATTTTATTTATTTATTTGACAGAGAGATCACAAGTAGGCAAAGAGGCAGGCAGAGAGAGAAGGGGAAGCAGGCTCCCTGCTGAACAGAGAGCCAGATGTGGGGCTCAATCCCAGGACCCTGAGATCATGACCTGAGCCAAAGGCAGAGGCTTTAACCCACTGAGCCACCCAGGCACCCCAAAACTTTGGTATTTCTTGAAAGACTCAAACACACTGAGTGGTGGACATTAAGGAGGGTACGTGATGTAATGAGCACTGGGTATTATATAATACTGATGAATCACTAAACTCTACCTCTGAAACTAATAATACACTGTTATGTTAATTAGTTGAATTTAAATTTTAAAAGACTCAGGTACATTCTGCATTTGGTACTGTTGAAACAACATTTAAAATATAATATTGATACATATTAAATTAGAAGTTTGTGGTGGAGCCTCCTCAGAAAGTTAAAAATAGAATTGTCTTGTGATCTAGTAATCACACTACTGGTTATTTACCCCAAAATGCAAAAACACTAATTCAAAGGGACATATACCTCTGTGTTTATTGCAGCATTATTTACAGTAGTAAAATTATGGAAGCAGCACAAGTGTCCATCAACAGACGAATGGATAAAGGTGGTATATACACACACACACGCATACACAATGGAATTTTGTTCAGCCACAAAAAAGAATGAAATCTTGCCATTTGCAACACCATGCATGGAGCCAGAGTGTATAATGCTAAGAGAAATAAGTCAGACACAGACAAATATTAAATGATTTCACTTATATGTGATATGTAAAAAACAAGACAAAGGGAAGAAAAGAGAAACCAAGAAACAGACTCTTAACTGTAGAGAACAAACTAATGGTTACCAGAGGGAAGGGGCTTGGGGGATGATGGCTGAAATAGGTGCTGGGAATAGACTTTTAGTGTGATAAGCACTGAGTAAGGATAGAATTATTGAATCACTATATTGTATACCTGAAACACTGTATCTTAGCTATACTGGAATTAGAATAAAAAGCTTAATAAAAAAATTAGAAATACATGAATTTGAATGATAAAAGAATGGGAAACGGAAATAGTCATGTGCTACATTAATGGATATAGTTATTTGGATATGTCTTTCCTGAGATGTTAATTAATAATGACATTTTAGAATATATTGTAATGCATTAAATGAATCCATTATGATATAATTAATGTAACTATCTCATTTAAAACTTTTATTATATTTCTAAAAAAAAAATGTATTGAATGAAAATTTGTTATAGGCAGTTCCCCAGCTGCTCCCAACCCCTCAAAGATTTGTTGTTGCAAAGTGGTTTGGTTGTTTGAAGCTTAGAATTTATTAAACCACAAAATCCTGTTCACTCACAGAATAGTTTATTAAAAAAAGCAGTGTAACTATCATTCTACAATATCTCGGTATTCTTAAAGTATAAAATTGTTCAGTGATATACTTCAAAGTTCATAGGCAAATGTACTTTTGATGTTAATTTACTTAGAGTAAATGTAGTTGTTTAAAGAAAAATTTAATCAAAATATATGTGGCTGTATATTTGTGTATATATGTGCCTGTATACAGCCAAAAAATATAATGGCTGTAATTTAAAAAATCAGGTGTCTTTAAATTTGAAAGTATTTACTTTTTATCTTTTCCCCTTTTTTCTTTTTATTACATTTAAAGTTTAAGCCTTTTAATGATGGCAATGCATTTAAGCTAAGGAATTTTACTTTATACCTTAAACTTCTGTGTTTTTTAAATATAAGGTGGATTTGTAATATTCCCAGGGCATAGTACCAGTCCAAATTCTTCTATTATGTGTTATTTTTTAAGTCTTATCAATAGAGTACATTTTCTTCTGTAGAATAGTACAGCTAAAATGGAGATTAGTTCTTTAAAATATGTGGAGATTGTGAGAAAGTATACTTGAATTACCTAACACTGTAGGTTCATTCTGCTGTCCTGTACTTTATGAATAGTGGCATTTATTTTATTTTATGTTTTGATGTCTATGAGTATTTGTTCCAGAAATCCAGGCCTCTTTTACATAGTGCATTCCAGATTCACATTGTGGAATTATCTTGCGGTCATTTTGCACACCTTTGAAAGGAATGCCCAAGACAGACCAGTGGTCACATAAAATTTATGGAGATGTGGGTCCGCACTTGTAAATTATTTCTTTAAATGTGTCATAGACAATTATATAGTAAGAGTATTTGGTTTTTATAATGTGGTTAGGTGGAGGTGAAAGCCGTTCCTGTTTCTCAGAAAAAAACATCTTTACAACAAGAGCAAGTGAAAAAACCTCAAAGGATCCCTGGCAGCCCTGCAGTAGCAGCTGTGCCTTCCAATACCGATATGACCTTTGGCGGGCTGGCATCTCCGAAGCTGGATGTTTCCTATGAACCCATGATAGTGAAGGAAGCTCGGTATATTGCCATAACAATGATGAAGGTAATTTATTTCACTCATCAGAAAAGTTTTATTTTCCACCATTTATTCACTTAACAGACATTTCAGTGATCCTAACACACACAAAATTACAGGCCAAGAGCTATTGATAGGTAGAAACTTGGAATATTTTTTTTAGGATGATTTATTTTCCTCCAAAGGAATTTTCACTTATTTTTTCGGCGGATGCCTAAGGCGGATTCCAGTAATAGATCAAATTAATCCAGTCAGAGATTGAGATGGTTGAAAACTCAGTTTCATTTCCTGCAAAAGTATTTGCCTATTTTCTTTTTTTTTTTTTTTAAGATTTTATTTATTTATTTGACAGAGATCACAAATAGGCAGCAGGAAGGGTGGAGGGTGGGCAGGAGAAGCAGGCTCTCTGCTGAGCAGAGGGTCCGATGATGCAGGGCTTGATCCCAGGACCCTGAGATCATGACCTGAGGCAAAGGCAGAGGCTTAACCCACTGAGCCACCCAGGCACCCCCTATTTGTCTATTTTCAATTTACCACTTCTCCTACCTAGGATATAGAACCCTTCAAGAATTCAGTTTACCTAGCCGCCCTTCACTTTACATGCCAGCCTCATGTCTTTGGGTTCTCTACTTCTTTGGGGGTTTTTTGCTCTCCACTGCCTTTAGACAGATTTTTAAAAATATTTTGTGCAGCATTTTCAGTTCTCTGCAGGGGCAACGCTAGACTAACTTAGCAAATTGCACATTACTTAAAGCAGGAGTTAGGAATTGTGCCAGTAACAGAGAACAGTGGTGAGCCATTGAAGGCTTTCAGTTAGAGAAACAGCACAGTTAGATTTGTGTTCTGTAACAATCATAATGGAATATGGAGAATTAATTATTGGACAGATGATCAAGAGACATGATTGGGTTTAAGTCCCTTTAGGAGAGTGAGTGTTGACTTAATGTGGTAAAATGTATTAATCCCTTGAACTGATGAGAATAGTTTTAAGATACTTGGTATCCGTAGTACTTGGTAGCTGAAGGGAAGAAAGAGAAAGAGGTAAGAATTAAAAGGTGAAATTCACAGTTTGACCTTAAGTAGTAAGATTGATATTGGAGGAGGAGCAGGTTTTGGTTGAGGAAGATAATATTTTTGGGTGTGATGAGTTTTAGATATTTCTGAAATATCTGTGCGAAGATATATAAAAGGAAGTTGGTTGGTTGTACAAACCTGAAGTGATCACAGATTTACCTCAAGAAAACAATTTGGGAATAATTAGCACTTAGATTACTCATTATACCATGGGAGCAGATAATATCTGTCTTCCATTTTGAGTGAGGAGAGAAGTTCCAGGGCAGGATCCTGAGAAACACCAATATCGGTGATTCTCAGACTTCTGTCTACATCAAAATCATCTGCAGCACTTATTTAAAAAGGAGATTTTCCAATAATATGAAGATTTAGATTCAGCAGGTCTGGAGAGAGGTTCAAGAATTTGCAAATATGCAGAGTGATTCAAATTCAAAACCTACACTTTGAGAAACAGTGATTTACAAAATAGGTAAGAGAAAAAAAAAAGAAAGAAAGAAAAAAAGAAACATTGATAAGAATATTAGCCAAAGAGGTACGACATTAAGCTAAGACCAGCATTTACTTTTTGCCACTTTCCCCCACTTAACCTACAGTAACTCATATAATCCTCACAACAGCCCTATAAATTACTGTTTTTATTCCCATTTTACATATATGGAAACTAAAGCACAGAGAGAGGTTAAGTAACTTGTTCAAGGCCACACAAATGGCAGGAAGTCTGACTCCATGTTTGATTTTCCTGATGACTTCCTTATGGCATGTCTTGAAAGGAAAGGAAAGAGCAGTTTGGGAGGGGTTAAGCGAGTTATGCTGTGGAAGCAAAGTTTTGAAAAGGATCCAGCAACAATGAATTCATCAATGATCTTGGCAGGAGCAGTTTTAAAGATATTGTAGGTTGGAAGAATTTATAGATGAAGCAGAAGTAAAAATAACGGAGACAAAATGAGTAGATTAAGTCAAGATATTTGGTTCTAAGAAGAAACAGCAGAAATGGCATTGAGTGAAGGTTTTAAAGTTTGGGATGAACAGAGAAAGACTTAGATGTTTTAATACTGATGAGGAGATAGTCCAGAGGAAGGAAACCAGAAGCATAGTCTGAGAGATGGAAATAAGAGTCTAGAGTTCCAGACTCTTTAAGAGGGGGAGGGGTGGGCCTTAAATAGGAATATCACCTCTTTCACCCTACAGGAGAGGGAAAAGAAAGTAATTAATGCAGATGTTGTTAATTTTTAAGTAGTACAGCCAAAAGAATTATTTATTATGATAGTAATTACACATTTTAAGTTGGATTAGAAATGATGAATGTCAGGGTCAGGATTTTAAAACAAAGGGGGAAAAATGAATTATTCATTATGGAGAATGAAAGAGAACTAATGAAAAAAGAGTTATCACCCATCCTTGAAGAATCAGATGAAATTGGGAGATCCTGTCTTAACATTGCAGTGTGTGTCATATGAACATGGGGAAATTAATCATTTGGATTGATCAGAACTGGATGCACTTTTTCAAGAATATCCTGAGTAGAGTTAGAGCATTTACAGGATACCATTCCCACACTGTCTCTAAATATCAGTGCATGTTCCAGAAAAGGGATTTTCTCTTATCAGCCATTCATGCCTACTGTGTGCTACTCAGCGGTCAACCAAATATTGTGGAGGATGGGGAAAATGAGATATTATCTATTCTTTCATTAGCAAATGCAGTATGTATTCTGAGGGAAAATGGTGGAGTGGAAAACACATTGTGCTAGGAATCTGGAACCCTGGGCGTTCCTGTCACACCTACCCTTATGCGGCATATTTCTCATTTGTGACTTTTTAGTAGGTGAAGGCAGCTTGATTTTTTCTAAATCACATTCATGAAAATAGAAAAGTGGGAGAAAGGAAGGAGGCTTCTGAGGGGTATGGATGTGCCTCTCTTTGAGTAGAAGTTAGAAGTGAATGAGCAGTTGGAGATCTTTACCTGAACTTTGAAAGTTAATGATCAATTTGGCAATATTTCGGGAATATAAAAATATTGGGAATACTATAACTAGTTTCAGGTACCTACAGTCCATTTTGTCTTTACATTTCACCATAATTTTTTCCAGACTTTTTTTGTTCCTTTTATTGAGAAACAGATTGTTCTCCAGGTCCAGTTGCAGCAATCTTTATATTATGGATAAATGTCCTGTTTTGGTTATGTGACTGCAAATCCCGTTCTTCCAGGTGAAGGCTTATCCTCGCCCTTTATTCATAGTGTCTTTTTTTGGGAGAAATCTAAAATTTTAATGTACTCAAAAGATTTTTTTCCCCTAAATTTGTTGATGGTTTGTTTGTTACATTTGGGTCTTTAGCTCACCTAGAATTTATTTTTGTAAAGGGTACGATGTAGGTAATTGAGTTTTTCTTTTACTCCTATATGGAGAACCAGTTGTGTTGCACCGTTTATTGATGTCTTATCACTCATTAGGAATGTTTCTAATAAGTTACTGGTCTTGGAATTTATTTTATTGGATTCTTACTGGTCTCTTCTTAAAGGTTTATGAAAATTACTCATTTGAAGAACTGCGTTTTGCATCACCAACTCCTAAAAGGTAAGGATCATTTTTGCAACACATAGCCAAGACATATGTTGTCAACTGCTTACAGTTAACATCAACCTTCATTCCAACTTTATTTTCCATATGCAGATATTTTATAGCATTTTTTACATTCTAGTAAAGATTTACCACAGATTTTATAATGTGTAGATTTACCGATCTAATGTGTAGATTTACCGATAGAATATATTATATTCAGTTGCAATACTGCCAATATGTTACATAATGCTAAGGTACTAGAGAAAGAATAATTAGTATCTAAAAAAATATATATTGTCTGGTTTAGAGTTGTTTAGTTTGTTTTTCTGGGTTTTTTTTTCCTTCTCTCCTTCACCTAATAAGTTATAGAGCGATTTCGGTACATGTTGTACTTTTATTTTTAGCTCTGAGGTCTTAATTTTTCAGTCTTTGAGTATTCTTAACTCCAGATTTGAACTGATTTTTTGACTTACTATTTTATTTGCCTGTTAGGAGAAGTACTTTTGGAAGCCTTGAAATAATTATTAGATTGTACCTGGAGAGTACTACCTCCATAAAATTTAGAAAAAGCTCCAAAGTGAACCTAAAAAAATTTTTATACATTTCATTATGTCACATATCACATAACTTACTAGAAATTAACAGGTTACTGTGAATTTATTCTCACATGTATTCCAAATAGAGTTTTAATGCATAATCTAGAAAGTTTTCTATAAAAATAGACAAGTTTTGAGAATGTATCTTTGTCTAGAAATAAGGCATTAACGTTCTATGTCAGGCTTCATTTTAGTTACAAAATGTCCATACAATGGAAGCAGATGATTTTTATAAAATAATTACGAATTCTAGATTTATAACATGTTAAATAAGAAAACAATGGCCATTTGCCTGTAAATAGTTTTTCATATACATTAGGTATTTTAAACCTAATTAAGATAGTCCCATCTAAGTAAATGCATTATTTATTCACCAATATTATTAATTAAGCATCTGCTGTGTGAGAGGCATTGATATAGGCTTTTATGAACAACATAGACAAGGTACTGGTTCTTATCACATTTACATTCCTGTAGAGAAACAAACCATAAATAAGTAAACAAAATAGGAATAAAAAGTAAGTTTTTTTGATAGAGAGTGATGGGGATAGGACAGTCCACCAAAGTACTGGGTGACAGGAGAGGCCTGTGTTTTCTGATTGGAGGTGTTTTCTGATTGGAGAGCTAGATGGTAGTTAACCATGTTAAGATTTGGAGGAAGTTCGTTCTAGGCAGAGGAAAAAAGTTCGTTCTGGGGTGGACAGAGCTTGATGTCTTTGAGGAACCAAAAGAAAGGGGTGCAGGAGAGTAGTGAGCAAGAAGGAAAATAGTTGAGGATGAGATCAGAGAGCAGTATAGTAGTATGGGGGTTAGCCATCTTTGGCCTGCAGATCATATCAGGCCCATTTTTGTAAAGAAAATTATGTTAGAACATAGCCTTACTCATTAGCTATGTATTTTCTGTGTCTACTTTTTGCCCCACAGTGGTAGAGTAATTAAGTAGTGTGACAAAAACTGTTTGGCACAGTAAATTAAAATATCATTGCTGAAAATGTTACTGACCTCTGATGTAGAGTACCATGATTTCTATGAGGGTCAAAAAGTCTGAGAAATGAGCTGGCGTTTTTTGTTTGTTTGTTTGTTTGTTTGTTTGTTTGTTT